>CAUYPK010075636.1:0-10521 GCA_963574355.1 Loris lydekkerianus
CCCGGGAGGTCTGAAACACCACAGCTAATTCCTGCAGGTTCCTACCTTCCAGGACAACCAGCCCCACACACTCACCATTTGCTGGCTTCTGTGTTGTCCCAGAATCCTTATTACAGATTTTTCAGTACTTGCAGGTCACAGTGCTACAGAGCACTGAGGCACACACAGCCTGACTTACCACAGTGAAGAGGAAGGAGACAAGAAGGTGATTTGATCTTGGCCAGCAGAAACAAGAGCTAAACCTAGGCTATACTGTAGAAACCGCCTTTTCCTCTCCTTCTGAGAGCCTGATTGGACATATATCACACCAGGGCTCCTGATTGGATAAGGCCCGAAGCCTTGCCCCTTTAAAGCCTCGACTGACAGGTGATAGGGTCTCAGTCAACAGCTTGAGTAAGGGTTTCCTCTTAGCAAACACCTTAACCGAGTCTGTATAGGATATTTTTGGGGTAGGGTAATGCAAGCAAACTACCAGTTTAAGCCAGTTTGGTTACAGAAGCTAATAAGGCAGTTGTCAGTGGTTGGTGAGGATCAGGAACTTGACTTTTTTTTGGAAAGTCCTAGACTGTTATCTGGGTGGGTGAAGGGTAAGGGGTTATCTGGAGGGTGAAGGATAAGGAATTATTGGCAGGTGAGGGGTTAACTCAATTTATTTATTCATTCATTTATTTTTATATATTATTGATAATTTTATTATTATATTTGGAAATAAACCATGATATATTGCTTTATATCATAATCTGAAAATTCTTTCCCTAATTTTGTAAGAATTTTAAAAAAAATTCTTTTACCATTGTTAGACCTAGGCTAAAGTAGAAAAATACCAGTTAACTCCTAATAAATTTCTGGGCTGCAAGCCCTCAACCCTCAACAGAATGGAGTAAGTCTGGTTCACTCCCAATATAGATGGGAAAGTACTCACTAACTTATTGCTTGACTAACTACTGGGCCTGGGAAATGAACCGGTTGTCCCGAAACTAAACTTTAAACAATGCCAGGTGGAAAGAGTACTGAGACAAAGATGTATGGAGAAAAATACTGGACCTAAGATGTATAGGAAAATATTAAAATAAAGATGTAGGATGTATGGCTAACTAACTGCTCAAATTTTGCTTCTGGTGGTGCTGGTAGCTCAAGTAGCTAAGGCACCAGTCATTTGAATCTGGCCTGGGCCTGCCAAACAACAATGACAACTACAACCAAAAAATAGCCAGGCATTGTGGTGGCTGCCTGTAGTCCCAGCTATGTGGGAGGCTGAGGCAAGAGAATTGCTGAAGCCCAGGAGTTTGAGGTTGCTATGAGCTGTGACACCACTGCACTTTACCCAGGGCAATAGTTTGATGCTCTGTCTCAAAAAAAATTTTTTTTTTTTTTTTTTTTTTTTGCTTCTGTACAATGCTTACTTGCTACCCCCACCCGGATGTACCTGGACTACCTGTGTGCCAACCAGGATGCAGACTAAGCCTTAAAAACCTGACTCTTTAAGCACTCAGGGGTGTTCTCAGAAACCCCATGTTGAGACACTGAGGCAGTCTTCAGCTGGATCTTCAATAAAAGGACTCTGCTGTAAATTTGACTTGTTTGGCAGTGTAGTCTTTGTGGAACTCCTAAGCACTAGATTTATGGAGGCCCCAGCAATATTCTTCAGACCCTGGCACTGCTAATCCTCAGATGTCCTCCAAGACAGGTTGTGGTCCCTCTGAGGGGAAACCATCCTTGGAAACTTTCCAGGGCCCTCGAAGGACTCAGCCCTTAGGAGACCAGCTGACAATCACTCCTAAATTCACCTGTGAGTCTACCTTCGGAGGTAAGCCATTTAAACATCTATTTTTGGCCAGCTTCTGCAGACATTTAGTGTAACTATTTTGCTCATTTTTTGTTGTGCTTATTTGTTCTTGTGGACTGCTGTGGAAATATATAACTGTTCGTTGTATTTATTTGTTGTGAATTGTGTAGGGCTCTTAGGGACCTCCATGGAAAGGCCAAATGGACAAGAGCTTTGGACAGGAACCCTGGGTTGCCAGGATATCTGCCTATCAGAGGCTCTCAGAGGACTGTGTCAGTACAGCAATCCATCCCTGGAAACAATGGAAATTCTGGTGGGGAAAATCAGCCTTGTTGAAGACCTTAGGGTGCTAAGGTTGCTGAGACATTTGTGCTTTGGCCTCTGGCCTCAGAGAAATTGGGGTGTGGAGGGCAGGTGACAAGGGACTTTGATTTCTAACCTCAAGTGTTACACCTCAGGTTAGTCCCATAAACCTGTAAGACAGGAACCTTGGACTCCTGGGCTATCAGCCTGTTAGAAACAGGAACCCTGGGTTACTGAGCTGTTGGTCTGTCAAAGGGGCTCCAAAGACTGGGATGCCAGTGGGGGCCCCAGCTGCAAATGCTCAATTTAGATTCACGAACATTTGTTCATTTGTATTCTGTGTTGTTTGTCTAGTTAACATATTGTAGTTTGTGCTTCTGCTCTGTTCAGTATTATATTAATAGTTTGCACTTCTGCTCTGTTCAGCATTATAGTTTGTGCTTCTGCTTTGTTGCCAGCCTTTGGTGTGGGCTGACCTCCCCCCACACACACAGGTTCTTTTCATCATTTGTTATACTGGTAAGATTAGAAAGCAGCCAAGCAGGAAATCCTGACCACCCTGATCAGTTTCCTCAACCAAGTTAGTGAATAACCCCAGCTTGGCTCTGCACATGTTCTCTCCATTTAAATGGTCCTTACAGCCCTTTAGTCCCTCTGGTCTGGGTCCCTGGTTTAAGTCTCTCTGGTTTGGATCCCTGGTTTGAATCCCTGTAGTTAATCTGGTTAATTTTCTTTGTTACAGAGTGTGAAATTTTAAAGGACCACCAAAGTGGTGGTCCTTTTAATTAATCAATTAATTAAAACCAATTTTAGGAGTCTTTATTAGGTTGGCCAACCAACTGTCCTCTTATGTGGATACAGAGGGACAGGTTTATGTAGGGCAAATAAGAAGGGAAAGGTTTATATAGGGTAAATTATCTATACTATTGGGGAGCTATGTGCAGTCCAGCCAGCAAGCAAGCAACCGACTTTTGTCATCAGTTTGTTACAGAAACAAAAAACATTACAGCACTTACAGTTACAGCAGTCACAGATCAGCAGTCACAGATCACAAGTCTGGGTAGGGAGATCACGAGTCTGGGTAAGAAAACAATTTTACTCTGAACAATGGGTCAGGCAATAATTGCAGTGCCACAATGGTGGCTACTCTCGCTCCTTCATTTTCATTTTAGCTACTTTACTTCCTTCTTTCAAGCAAGGGTAAGGAGTTTGGGGCAGTTTTCTATCCCACATCACTCCCCCCTTCTGTTTGGGGGATGAACTAAATCTTTGTTTCATCCTCTTCATTGTCTTGCATTGTATTTTTATAGTGGGTTCTCAAGACCAGCAATTTTACTTCCTGCACTCATTTGTGGATATAGGAGCTTAGTGTTTTACATTCCTATTTAGCACAGAGATACGAATTCCCTTTATTACAGTTACTCTTCCCTATACTGGGGCAAGTATCTTTGTTTAAAACAAGGTTGTGCTCTTTTCTCCTTTAAAACAGCCAATTTTTTCTATGGTAATATTTAAGCACATTAAAACTAATACATTAATTATTCCCAGACAAGTCTTAGCTTTAAGGGATCCTCTGTGAGTTGGGCTCACCATCTTTCTCCAAAATCCTGCTGTGCCTTTTTGATCTGAAAGCAGTGAATACAGAAGTGGGAGTAGTGAGTGTGATAGGCAATGGTCCATTCCAATGAGCAGCCAACGTTCTGGGCTGGTGTCATTTAATTCACACAGGTCTCCTGGCTTCAGGGACTTCAGGTGAGGATTTGTTCCACCTTTGCTGCTGTGGGTGTGGTCAGGATGATGGTGTAAAGTTCTTTCTACTTTGGTTTGAGGGGGATAAGGTTCTGATTCTGGACTTGGTGCCCTTGATCCTCCAGAGAGAAAGGATGTGTGGACAAAAAAACTAAACAGAATACAGTTAATTACTTATATACTGGATAGCACTTTTTGTGTCTGATGTCTCCCACCAAAGCAAACAGCCTCTGGCTTTCTGGAGCCAGCTCTGTATTGAAAAAGGCATCTTTACGTCCGGACAAGTGAACCATTTGTCTTCTGCTGGCAGCAGACTCAGCAGAGTATATGGATTAGGCACAATAGGCTGCAATGTTACAGTTACAGCATTTTCTGGGAAATTCTCATTCAGGTTCTAATTTTTTTTTTTTTTTGAGGTATCTATATAGGCTCAGCAGATAACATTTAGTAATGTAAAAGGTTTTTTAGTGTAGCTATCAAGTGACCTCTGTTGAGTCTTAAAGCTTCAGAGTAAATGTAACTACTGTATATAATTATATGCTTTATGGCCAGTCTCTTAGTTTCGTTTAATAGATCAATTTAATAAAATAGTTATGTCTCATTTTATGAGTTGACAGTACAGACAAAGCTGGAATTTAATACAGGTGGGCCACAGTCTTTTTTATCTTTGAATCATTGTTTTTTTCTCTCTCCAATTTCTCTTTTTACTAAAGACAAATTATAGCATAACTATCTTAGTTGCCAAAATAAACTGTACCTTCAATATACTGGGTCTGATTATTTGCAGAAAGTGCAGTAAGAATAATTAATTATTAGCCAGCTAGGCTCTTCTTTCCTTTAAATTGGTTTTGCTGGAATCTTTTATAAGGAATCTCGGTCTGCACTTCCTTGGAAGCCCTTCACAAGCTCAGGTTTTATCTGTGCCATTAGATGCCTGTATGCATTGGGTAAATCCCTCTTCTCTTGAGGTTCCAAAGCACATTTTGATTCCCAGACCTTCAGCAAGCAACCTTCATTACTTACAGGAAATGTTACTGATGGTTATCTGACCAGTTTTCCAAAGGGCTTTTTTATTGGCTTTATAAAGTCAACCTTAATTTCTTAATGCAGTCTGGACATCTCTAGAAATGCTATTTCAGCCAAAGTCTTGGTAAAATAACCAGTGCCTTTGTCATGTCCTATAGAGTAAAACAGATTTTTATTGAACTTATGCAAATAACTGTATTGTCAGAAATTAAGAATACTTACAAATAGCTTTCAAATTCCGGATAAATCAAGGAAAGAGAAAAAAATACATGTTTCAAATTCTGCCTTTAAGTACATACATTACTAAAAACTTACAAATAATTCAAAAGAAAGAAAATGATTTTCTTGACTTCTAGAAAACAGAACATAGAAATAATCAACAATATTTCAAACAGAAAGTCATAACAAACTAGCCCAGTTCCACGTAACTGATTTCTGTTCTGTTTGAAGTTAGGTTAGTTATACCCATAGATATGTTAACTTTTTAATCAAAGTTCTAAAAGTCTGCTTTTAGTCCAAAAGTATTCAATTTTCAAAGACATTAAGAATTCGAATTTGAGAGAATTCGTCAGCTTCTCTCAATATTTGTTTTTCTTCTTAGGATAAATTTCGAACTCAGTCAGTTACAGAAAATACTTTCTTTCTTAGATGAATTAAAATTATTACCAACAATATATGTTAGGACAGACCAGTGTCTTATATGTTAGGACAGACTAATGCTTTCTAATATTAAAATATATATATAACCATAACCCATATAAAATTAATCACCACTTCATATTTGACAAAGTTTCTTAAACATTTTTAATAAGTTTAATTTGTTTTTCTTAGTTTTAAATCATCTTAATATTTCAACAAAACAGAATTTAGAGTTGTGCTTTTTGTTGTTTAGTTGTCTCAAGCCAAGTTCAAAACCACCAGCCTCGGTGCATGTGGCCACCGCTATAACCACTGAGATACAGGTGTGGAGCTTCAAATTTAGAGTTTTGATTTTGGAAGTTTTGTCAAACATCAAAGGCTTAAAACATTTGTTTAAAAGTATAAGCCAAAAGATTTTAAAGAAAATAAATAGTCAACTAGATCACATGTAATTTTTTTCATAAATTCCCTTTTTAAGTTTCATTTAACCTGCACAGATAATCTACAAACATTCCAAATTTTTTTTAACTTTTGTCCTGCCTTTCACTTTCTTTCTTTGTTTTGTTGGGTTTTTTTTTTTTTTGCCTTTTACTTTTTTAAACAATTATTCTGTTTCAAGATAAATCACACAAGATTCTTTCCTTACACAATGCCAATTTCCCTTCTAATTTCATTTACTCTTAAAAATTTACATCCCACAAAAATAGGATTGCAGTGTACTATGAAGTCACCTATTTACTCAGACAATTGATAAGTAGAATGTTTTATTTGTTTTTTGTTATTATTGCTGCAGTTTTTGAAACCGCCAGCCTCGGTGCATGTGGCCAGCACTACAACCACTAAGATACAGATATGGAGCCTCAAATTTAGAGTTTTGATTTTGAAAGTTTTGTCAAACATCAAAGGCTTAAAACATTTGTTTAAAATTACAAGCCAAGGGGGTCACTGGAGTCATCACCCTTGCCTGGCTAGTCTGCCCCCACAATAATCAAGTGAAAGAAAGATGAGCTTCATCTGTGGACTGCAGTCTGCTGCTAGAAACTGTGTTTTCTTCCAACTTGATTCGCTAGCTAACTGGAGAAAATGTAACACATTAGCAGTGACCTCACTAGACCGTCATCAAGTACCATTTAATCATATAATAACTAAGTATCAGGGACTGGGAATAAGTCAGTGTAAGAGGTCAACTTTTCTGCCTGGAAACTTTACATTTTATAGGACTTTGAATAACAAAAGGATAGCATGCCTTTTGAGTGGCAAAAGTAAGAAAATCTGGATGACCACCAGAAGAGGTGCTGCATGGAAGGACTCTTCCTCAAGACAGCTGATAAAAGAAGTTACCGTAGTTCCTGCCCTTTCAGTTTTGCATCCTCTCAGCTGCTCTCCCGTGAGAGCGAGCCAGTGTTTCCACACTTCTCCATGGGTTCCAAGCTGCTTCAGTTCCTCTCTTGTTGATTATCATTAAACCAGTGCAAAAGCTACTTGCAAGCATTGTAGGGAGTGGATGGAAGAATTTAAAGATGATATGCTAACTGAGAAAGACAGCCAATATCTGGCTGTTAAAGAAGTGGTTTATCATCTAATTGAATGCAATAAAGATATTCCAGGAATCTTTGAGATCAATTGGATTATTTATGTGGTTGATTCCCCAGATATAAATGCCTTTGTACTTCCAAATGGACAAGTGTTTATTTTCACTGGGCTTTTAAATAGCGTAAATGATACTTATCAACTTTCCTTCCTTCTGGGCCATGAAATAGCACATGCAGTACTTGGGCATGCTTCAGAAAAGGCTAGCTTAGTTTACTGGATTTCCTAGGCATGATTTTTCTCACAATGATTTGGGCCGTTTGTCCTTGAGACAGTTTGGCACTTCTGGACCAGTGGATACAGTCTAAATTGCAGGAGTATGTGTTTCACAGACTGTACCATAGAACATTGGAGACAGAAGCTGACAAAATTGGACTGCAGCTCGCTGTAAAGGCTTGTGTGGATGTAAGAGCCAGTTCAGTGTTCTGGCAGCAGATAAAGTTTGCAGACAGCCTCCACGGTCATCCCAGGCTGCCAGAATGGTTGTTGACACATCCTTCCCATGGAAATCGGGCCAAGTGCCTGGATAGACTCATATCTCAGGCTCTTGAAGTTAGAGAGAGATGTAATTGCCCACCACTTACTGGACCAGACCCTTGATTACTGTTCAAACTCAGAAAGAATCATTTTCTTGAAGAATCAGTGAAAGAAGACCTAAATTCCACTGTTAAGAACCAAAATATGGAGGGCGGAGAAAAGATAGCTCACTGAAGCCAGCTTTCCACAGAGGCTCTGGTCCAGAAGGAGAGTTAAAGGACAGAAATTTAGCAAGTAACCTGGTGGATTTGAGCTGCACCAAGAGAGAAGATTGAAGAATGCACAGCAACCCCACTGAGGCAAGCTGCGACCACAAGGACATAAACAAAAGGTGCAAAATCCACCACCAAGTGGACAGGAGTCCCCTCCAAGATGAGAACAGCTCACAGTGCCCCACAAACAAATGGGCAGAATTCAAAGGTCCTCCCACTACACTCCACGGGAAAGACCCTCTAAAAACTGAACCTACCTCCCCTACTAGGGTGCCATGGCGTTCTCTTGCCAGGCATAAAACTATATAAAACTGTATATATTCTCTACCTGAAACTCTGAGCTCCCAGAGCTCCCTCCATTCTCACTCTGGGGTCTGGAGGCCTGTCCAACAGGAGTTCAGATTCTTGGGTGATTCCTCGAGGGGTGTGGACAGTGCCTAGACTGAAGCTGCTCAGTGCTGACTCTGGGGCATGGGAGCGAGGAGAGGACGGGAGGCTGGGAGGGAACCACGCCGGAGCAGCGGTTCCCTGAGGCACAGAGCAGCAGCCATATTTTGGCAGCAATACAGCTGGGCATAAAACTGTGTAGAACTGTGTGTATTCTCTGCCTGCAGATCTGAGCTCCCAGCACTCCCCACCACTCTCACTCTGGGTTCTGGGGGCCTGTCCCCCAGGAATTCAGATTTTTGGGTGGTTTCTCAAGGGGTGTGGACAGTACCTGAGCTGTGGCTGGTCAGCGCCGACTCTGGGGCACGGGAGCGAGGAGAGGACAGTCGGCTGAGAAGGAACCACACCAGAGCAGCAGTTCCCTGAGGCTTGGAGTAGCAGCCATTTTTTAGCAGCAATACGGCTCACTTGTGGATATTCTGAAACCACACCCCCTGTCTCCCTGGGCAACCAGAGGAGGCCAGCAACCACCCGTCAGTAAAGGATTTGCCTGAGGCAGTACTGACTCACAGTACTGGGAAGTTCCCAGGGTGGGGCTGACCCAGAGGACCACTTTACTGAGTCTAAGATGCACCTGACCCTCAGGGGATTGTCAGCCTATAGACAAAGGAAGGAAGCAGGATAGAACTGACAGGCAACTGAATGCAAACCTGGAGAAGCAAAGACAGGGATTTGAAATTCAAAACAGCTTCTCTTCTGTAGGGGAATTCAGCAGGAACAGAAACAAAATGCCGCAAAGTTGTTCTGTTCTGTTCTGTCAGTAACATCAATCAGGGGCGAGACTGGACCTGAGTGAACACCCCCCAACCTTCATCAAGTGCCTGAGGCTGTCAGGCCTCACCTCCTTCTGCTAGATAGAGGCAGAGCACAGAGGCCTGGCAGATTTCTTTGAAATTCAGGCAGGTACAAACTCCTGGAGTATCTGTTCACTACAGGCAACTGGGTCAGCCAACTGCAGGGATATCAGTGACTGAGTTCGACAGAGGGGCAAAGTGGGGAAGGAGGCATCAACCTTCCCAGACTGATCTATTTGCTGGGTGGCTCCTCCTGACTCCATGCAGCACTAGAGCAAGCCATATCAGAGTAGTCACCAGACCCCTGGGATCCAATTCCCAGAGAGCTCTTAAGCTCCCCCACCCGAGACAGGTGCCAACTGAGAAAATTGATTTGGACCTTTTGAACTGAGCTAATTGCCTGAGGACAATTCAGGTGGTGCCCTGGGTGTGTGGTTGTAGGAAGGTTTGATTTTCCTTTTCCCATTGTTGCCTGTGGTGGGCAGAATGACTTAATTACTGGTATTTCTGCACAGCTGAGACTTCAACCCAGAGTACCATTATACTCAAGTATAAGCTGAGTTTTTGTGCCGAAAATTTGTGCCAAAAAACCCAAACTTGGCTTATACTCAGGTCATACAGGTTATTTGATTCGGTGCGCACGCACCTAATCAAATGCACGTAGTCTCCAGTCATCTTCTGCCATCTGCTTGAGGGGGCGGTGCTTCAGCTCAGTCCACAAGTCGTGGCTGAGCTGAACTGAACTGTATTCCACTGAACTATTTAACCCACAATATTTAATGGCACATTTAATTAAGTGAAAACCCCATTTAAGGCAGTGAGTCTTGTAAATAAATGTTTATAAATTCTGAATCCTTATAATCAGGAGTTTTGGAGTATAAGGATTCAGGATTTTTAACCATTTATTTACAATGCTTTACTGTCTTAAATGGTTTATTCACTTTATTAAAGTTGCTACTGAATACTATGGGTTAATGTGGTATGTTAATGGTATACAGTATATCAAACAATCATGTATTGTAAATGTAATCATGCATTTAAATGATCTTTGATCTTCCAAGCAAAAGAAATGGCAAGTTTGGGGGAGAAAACTATTTTACTTAGAACCACAGGAAACAAAAAAAAACATTTCACAGTCATTCTTTCATGTTTAGCTAATGGAACTAAGCTGAGACCTGTCAATATTTTTAAAAGGAAGACTTTGCCTACAAAGGTCAAATTCCCACCAGGAATTACAGTGCACATACCTGAAAAAGGCTGGATGGATGAGGATGGAACAAAAAAATGGCTGGAAGAAATTTGGAATGCACGACCAGGAGCAGCCTGAAGAAAAAACCATCGTTGCTGGTTTGGGATATGTTCAGAGCTCACACATCTGATGACATTAAAAAACTGGCAAAGTCATCTCAGGTTACTTTGGCCGTTATTCCTGGTGGGC
>CAUYPK010075639.1:0-10986 GCA_963574355.1 Loris lydekkerianus
TTTTTTCAAGATCTTTAAAGTATGACAATGGAGCTTTAATAGGTATTGCATTAAAATTATATATTGCTTTGGACAGTATGGACATTTTAACAATGTTGATTCTTCCCAGCCATGAGCATGGTATGTTTTTCCATCTGTTAACATGTTTGGCTATTTCTTTTCTTAGAGTTTCATAGTTCTCTTTGTAGAGATCTTTCAGTTTTATTATCTCCTTTTTTTCCATTTCTTTTTGAGCTTATTTGAAGTCCTCTCTTCTTTTTTTCTCCTCCCCCCCCCCTTTGGTTAATCTAGCTGATGTTCTGTTAACTTTGTTTATCTTTTCAAAGAACCAATTTTTCATTCCTGTATCCTTTGCATGGGTTTGTGTGGCTTCAATTTTATTTAATTCTGTTCTGATCTTGGTTATTTCATTTCTTCTGCTAGGTTTCGGTTTGCTTTGGTCCTACTTTTCTTGTTCCATGAGCTGCTAAATTGTGATAGCTATAAATTTTTATTTTAGCAATGCTTTAGCTGTGTTCCATAAATTTTGACACCTTGCTTCACTACTTTCAAAATATTCAAAAGTTGTTTTAATTTGTCTTAATTTTGTCATTGAATTGAAGATTATTCCAAAGCAAGTTGTTTAATTTACATGTATTTATGTACTTTTGAGGTTTTCTCTTGGAATTAATTTCTCATTTTATTTCATGGCAGTCTGAGAAGATATGACATTTTCCCTTTTTAAAAATTTAAGGAGACTTTTTTTGTGGCCTAACATATGGTCTACCTTAGAAAATATTCCATGTGCTAATGAGAAAATATATTTTCTGGAGTTGCTTGGTAAAATGTTCTGTAAATGTCTATTAGTTCCATTTATTCTAGAATCTAAGTTTAAATCCCTTATTTCATTGCCGATTGTCTGCCTTGATAATCTGTCTAGTTCTGTGAGATGTTGAAGTCCCCTATGATTATTATAGTATTGTCTATTTATTTTCTTAGGTCTGGTAGTATTTGTTTTATGAATCTGGGTGCTTCAGTGTTGGGATTATTATTATATCTTTTTATTTAATTAATCCCTTTATCATTACATAATGATTGTTTCTGACTTTTTGTACTAGTGGTAATTTAAAGTCTATTTTATCTAATATGAGTATAGCTAATCCAGACCACTTGTGGGTTTCATTTGCATTAAATATATTTTTTATCCCTCTACCTTGAGTTTATAAAAGTCTTTATAAGTTAAGTGAGTATTTTGTGAGCAACATATGTTTGGTTCAGGTTTTTCATTCATTTGGCCAATCTATTTCTTTGATGTGGAACATTTAGTTTATTCTTGTTCAACGTAGATATTGATAAGTGAGATTCTGTTCCTGTCATGTTAATTATTACCTAGTTGCTTTGTATTATCAATTGTGTAATTGTTTTACCACACTTGTTATTTTTTATGGTTTCATGTGTCTCTATGACAGCGAGTATCAACCTTTCATTATGTGTTCAGAACTCCCATGCACATTTCTTATAGGGCAACTCTAGTGTTGACAGATTCCTTTAGCATTTTTTTTTTCTGGGATAGTTCTTACTTCTCTTCCATTTATGAAATGTAGTTTAGTAGGATAGAAATTTGTGGTTGATAATTCTTTCTTTTAACAGTATTGAAAATAAGACCCCAGTCACTTCTGACTTGTAAAACTTCTGCTGAAAAGACTTCTGTTAGGCTGTTGAGTTTTCCTTTATATGTGCTAAGATGTTTTTGTCTTGCTTCTTCTAATTTTATTTTAATTGACTTCAGATAGTCTGATGACTATATATCTTGATGAAGTCTGTCTCACTTCACAAGTAAGAAGTCACCAAGTCTGTATTTGGATGCTTGTATCTCCTGTAAGACATGGGGAGTTTTCTTCAATTAGTACCTCAGCTATATTTTCTTCTGCAAGGTATAGCTATAACTTATGGTTTAAATACTTTATTTTACACTTTATTTATCAGAGGTTTTTTTTGTTTTTATTAATTTTCTTAAGTTTTGTCTTACTAAGTTAATTTAAAAGAACTATCTTGGCTTGGCGCCTGTGGCTCAAGCGGCCAAGGCACCAGCCACATACTCTTGAGCTGGTGGGTTCCAATCCAGCCCGGGTCCACAAAACAACAATGACAGCTGGAACCAAAAAATAGCCAGTTGTTGTGGCGGGTGCCTGTAGTCCCAGCTACTTGGGAGGTGGAGGCAGGAGAATCGCTTCAGCCCAGGAGTTGAAGGTTGCTGTGAGCTGTGATGCCACTGCACTATACCCAGGGCAACAGCTTGAGGCTCTGTCTCAAAAAAAAAAAATAAATAAATAATAAAATACATAATAAAAGATCTATCTTCGGGCTTTGAAATTCTTTCTTTGGCTTGGTCTAGTTTATTGTTTAAGCATTCAGCTGCATGTTATAATTCTTCCATTGAGTCTTTCATTTCTAGAATTTCTGCCTCTTAAAAAAATCTGTACCTTAAGTAATTTTTAATTCATATTCTAAATTGTTTTCTGGCTTCTTGGTGTTGGTTTTCAATTGTCTTTGGCTCTCATTGAGCTTCCTTAAAATTCTCATTTTCAATTTTTTATCTGTCATTTCATAATTTTCATTTTTGTTGGGATCTATTGCTGTGGAGCTAATGTATTCTTTTGAGGGTGTCAAAACAGTCTATGCTTTTATATCGCCAGAACTATGCTGATTCCTTTTCATCTATAGAAGCTGTCATTTTTCATTTTTGAAATTACTTTTCTTTGAATGAGACTTTTAAATTTTTTTGTTTCAATTTTTTTTTTCCTTTGTATGACTGTAATATATGTTCTGCTTGTTCATCTGGCTTCAATTTTGAGGTCTTTCAGGGATCCAAGCCTCTACTTGAGTTCCTGGGTTATAGAAAGCCCCTGTGCAGTGATTTTCTCAAATTCAGAGTGCAGTTTCAATGTATTGGGCATATGAGCAGACTCACTACCTTCCAAGAGACTGGAAGCTTATCTCATGCTCCAGTACTATACCTGTCTGTCAGCAGGTATTATATTGGGTTATGAGCTTAAATTATAAGCCAGGAAGTATTGCTTATGAGTAGCATCTAGCTGTGGCAGAAGCTAATGGTTATGTGCTTGATTATTGTTTCAGGATGGGCTCTCAGTTGGTTCTGATGGTGGTCTCATCTGTGGAATAATGTCCAATGTTCTGCATTTTCTGCTCAATATAAGAAGGGCCACAAAGCTGCATGGAGCTCAACTGTCAGGCTATCTCTAGTACAACCCAAAGATCTAGTAGCAGCACCAGCCCTGTTGAGGATGGCCAGGGAAGCGTCTGGTGAAATGTACCTGACCTCTGCTGTGTGGGGAGAGAGGGAGCACACTACACCAGCTCTATAACCTGGGTAGGGAAAAGCATCCTCCTCTTTCCTATCACAGCCCTGTCCTCAGGCTAATAACTTTCAGAACAGGTAGAGATCTTCATTTCAGATACCAGCTCCAAGAATGGTATGGGTTCCCTCCCAAGGGCTTGGTTGAAATGAGGTGATGAAAATAAAAGAGACAAAGAGAAAGTTTACGAGGTCACTGGACCAGAAGGTTGCATGCTTTTCTTTGTGAGGCTTAACACAGCATGGAGCCCTTTTTCTCCAGGTTACCTCCATTTTTATTTCATACATCACCATTTTAACCATAAATTTCATGAGGGAAAAGCAAATAATCACTGTATGGCTCTTGCTATGCTTGCATTTTCCTAACTAAACTCTTTTTTTAACTAACTACATTAATTGGATGCATTTACTTTTTAATTTCATTGCTCTCAAGTATTTATGATCTTAACACAAATAGAGCATAGGATAATGAAAAAAAAGTCCAGGTGAAGAATGTCAGAGAAGATCCTGATTAGGCCACACACCAAAATCACAGAACTGACACTTAATATTCAAGGATCTTGTTGGTCAGACAGATAGACACTTCTGGTCATGCCAAGGTGACAGAAGACAAGAGATATTTTATCTCCTTATCTGGTCCAGAGAAATCTTGCCATCTTTAACAAAGTTTATATATTCTACATACACTAACTTTACAAAAGCATTCCCTCTCTCAGAGCAAGTAGCCCAGTCCATCCAGGCAAGTCTTGTCTGCTTAGAGATGTCCACAGCCACAGAGTCACACTGAGGGAGGGGTGAAATTTCAGCAAGACGCTTTTTAAGTTTTAATGGCCCAGACCTCCAGCATCTAGTTTTGCACTGGGTTCAGGGTTCTTCTGGATCCATTTCTTTCCTGTTTCTGTTTTTCTTTGCCCATCTCTTCAATCATTTTCTTAATTCAATTCTTAACCTACTTGTAACTAACACAAGAATATTGCTTTTAAGTTTATTAAATCATTATTACTAGCAACACAAGCACATGAAGATATGACTCTTCCCTTAAGTACTCCCACATGCTCCGACACTCATTTAGCTCCAAGCTGCAATGTGGGTGAGGCCCACAGAGCCATTAGCACAGGTCTCTGCTAAAATGGCCTTGGGATGGACCTCTTTCCTCAGACAAAAACAGACAGTATGGTGCACCACTTGTAGTCTTCTGCAGGAAGCTGCCTCTCCACATATGAAAGGGAATAGAAGAGGGATAGGACACACCTTCTTGTAACCCTAGGTACAGTGGGAATACTGTCAATGTGAATGCAGCTGTCCCCAGAGGTCCTGCAATGGACATCTCCTGGCATACTCACTCCGACTCCCAGGATGAAAAGTCAGTGCTACGTGTGCCACATTGGGACAGAGGGAAAAGAAGTCCCTGTTTCCACGTAAGCTCCTGGGTACCAGTGTCACCTAGTTGGGGGCAGAAGCATTTTCCTCCTCTAATCTACACAGCCCAAAACTCTGCCTGAGGTACAGACACTCTGGGCTCACAAGTGAGAAACTCCTGAAGAGAGGAAAGTGCAGATTCCCTAGTTCCCTTTGTCTTAAGAGGCACGTTGGTGCACAGCTCTCTCCCTTCCCTTATAGGGTGGCACACACAAAAAGACAGAATTCCAGAAATCCTACAGCTCCTTGCATCCCACTGACTGCCTGTGGCTGCTGCAATTTGAGTGAGTTCTGGGAAATACTTGTGGTAAATCTAGCCACGTGAAGACCCTAGGGCTAAGATTCCCTGGGAAGAACAGAGGCCCACGGTGGGTACACAAATGGTATGACCCCTGCTGCCTCAGCTCATGTCTAGATACTTGTATCTCTATTTCTCCAGAGACTATAACAGTGATAAAGGAAACTAATAAATGAAGAAGGAGATAATGAATGGAAAGATTATATACATATGCGATGTTCTTCCACAGTAATATCCCTAGAAATGCCCCTAGTATAGACCTGCACTGGGACACTTACAAACTAAGACAGAATACTAACTTGCTCTGTTTCAAGCTTGAAGAACAGTGATTTTCAACTGGTATGCCATGGAGATGATCTTAGTTATGCTGCAAAAATTTTTAAGTATCATTAATTAAATTATTTTCAAAGAAATTTCAAAGCACAGTAAGTATATTCTTCCTTTCTTTCTTTCTTTTTTTTTTTTTTTTTACTCTCTTTGTTCATCAACATACTTTAAGCCACAGAAGTTTAACCATAGGTTCAAGTGTGCTGTGAGATAAAAAAAGGTTGCAAAACAGTGTTGTAACTCATGAACACAATGGCCTCTAGAGCTATGTGACTAAATTCAAGGTCATAATACTTATTCTAATGAATTCCAGATGCCTACACATTTCCAAACATAACTGTAACAATCTTATTTCCTTAATACCCTTCCCTCCTACACACATTAAACATTATATGAAAGAGAAAGATCTCAAAACAAGAACTTTCACTTTAAGTTTGTGTAAACTTGTGTTTTCTTTAGTTCAGTATTTTAAGTTTATAATATGTTGAACGATTGCTTTCATATTTTTATGAAATGATTTTATACATTCTCCTTAAAAAAAAAACAGCTGAAAAATAGATGTTGAGAATGAGAATTTCTACTCGCCAACAAATTTTCCCCTAAGAAAACTCAAATCCCCAATATCACAGTTTGTGGAGAAATCTATTCTGCCGCAGACAGGACTAGCCTTTGAGTATTCCATCCATCACTTTTTAGCACAAACTTTCTCAGCACTGGAGTGTTTTTTCTTCTGCAGTGACAAAATAGGTGTTGCTGCAATCTATGGAAAATTGGGTCTGTAAATCAGAAAATACTGATCTGTTTTAAACAAAAATCTTTGACTTCTTTCTACTCCTCAGGCCAAAGTGTGTGAATCATAGTTGATGAGAAATGTGACTTCTTTCCTTACTTTTGATACTATTATGCTCTTCTAGCTTTTAATCAAATCTATCATCGAATGGACTGCTTACTAAGTTCAAAAAGGTGAACTTTCCACCAAATGTTATTACTCACTGAGTGAAAATAAGAAAGTTTATTGATCAATGTTCTCCAGGGAAACAGCGTGTATGTCTGTGTGTGTGTGTGTGTGTGTGTGTGTTTACAAGGGAGAGAGAGAAAGGATGATGGAGAGACAAAAGAGATATTTATTATAAGAACTTAGCTTAAGTGATTATGGAGGCTAACAAGTCCCAATCTACCATTGGCAAACTGAGGATATAGGACAGCCCATGGTACAGCTTCAGTCAGTCTGAAGACCTAAGAAATATTAACAGTAAAACAGTTGGTGGTCACTAATCTGAATGCAGGAGAAGACCAATGTCCCAGCTTAAAGGCACTCTCATCTGAGAGAATAAATTGTGAATTGATTGTGAACCTCTTTTTTTTTTTTTTTTGCAGTTCTTTGGCCAGGGCAGGGTTTGAACCTGGCACCTCTGGTATATGGGGCCAATGCCCTACTCCTTTGAGCCACAGAGGCTGCCCGATTCTCAACCTTTTTGTTAGACTTTTGATGGGTTGGAGGCATTCTACTCACATTGAGAAGGGCAATCTGTTTTATCAGTCACCTGGTTAAGTATTACTCACGTCCAGAAAATACTTTCGGTTACATGTGGAATAATGATTAATAAAATATATGGGAACTCCATGGACCAATCAATTTGACACATATGTTGACCATTGCAAAATAATTTAAAAATAGGTTTGCGCAGAATGACTCATTATAGGTTCTATGCCATAATCTATGTTAATAGAATTTGTGGAGAGAAGCAGCATAGATGGAATGCTCTAGAACAGCATATTCTTGTGCCAATTAATTGTGTGAAATACAAATACAAGGATGTTGGAGTTAAAATGGCCAAGTGGGTGGAAAAAATTAAGTTTTAGGCAAGCTGTGGTGGTTATGCCTGTAATCCTAGCCTAGCAGTTTAGGAGGCTGAAGTTGGTAGATTGCTTGAGCTAAGAAATTTGAGACCAGACTGAGTAAGAGTGAGGTCTCATCTCTGCTAAAAATAGAAAAAACTAGCCAGTGTGGTGGTCCATACACAGATTCTCAGCCACTCAGGAGGCTAAAGCAAGAAGATCTCTTGAGCCCAAGAGAATGAGGTTTCTATGAGCTATGTTAATGCCAAGGCACTCTACCCAGTATGACAGAGTGAGACTCTGTTTCAAAAAAAAAAAAAAAAAAAAAGTCTTTAGATAAAACAAACATGATGATTTGATGACAAACACGATGATTTGATGATTGACTCTTCATCACTAGCCAAAGAAAGAAAAGATATCATCTCAAGCTTAGCAGATTTTAAAGTCTACAATCTTTATCTCTTAAATGAAGAATGAATTGAATCAAATTCCAAGTTAATTAAGACTTCAGAAAAAAGACATATGTGTGAGTGTGCATATATACATCCTCGGACAATTTATGGCCTGATTTAGTTGCAAATTCTTTGTCTTTTAAGGTTTTTTAAACACACGTGTCTTTCTGGCAGCCTGGGTGTATGTGGCTGGTGCCCTACTCACTGAGCTGCAGGCGCTGAGCTGGGAAGAACATTTTCTTTCTTTTTTTTTTTAATTATTAAATCATAGCTGTGTATAATAATGCAATCATGAAGTACAATGTGCTGGCTCCATATACAATCTGAAATATTTTCACCAAACTGGTTAACATAGCCTTCATGGCATTTTCTTAATTATTGTGTTCAAACCCTTATACTCTACACTTCATAAACTTCACCTACACCCTTCCAAGATGCAGAAGGAATCTTCTGGTGAGCAGTATTAGAATTCCATCTATCTATATTTCTCTCTGTTTATCTATCATTTCTGTCTATTTATCTGTCTTTTAATTTTGCTATGTGCCTAAACACTGGCTTTTGTAAATTGTATTTATGATTATATGATATGTTTATTGTATTTCATTTGCACTTCTGATAAATTATTCTTCTACAAACAGATACTCAAATGCTCTGAACACTAAAACTTAAAGAGTCAGAAGTGTACACTTTGAAGCAGAGTTTATAAACACTCTTTTGTTAGGCTGCTACATTTGTCTTTTTAATGATGCCTCACTGCAGATCGCTTGAGGAAACCCTATTTTATGTGCATGCATATTTGTATTTGCACTACAGGTTGAAACAAATAAAACTGTTAGAAGTTCATTATGGTAATGCTTTAATTAATGAATATTCTTGCTTCACTATGCCATGTTTAAAATATTTTTGCATATCAATTCAATAGCCACTTTAGAGAAACATATTGTGATACATATGACAAATAGTAAAATACTAAACTTAGCTATCAATCAATAGGGTTTTACAGCTTATGTAATGTAGTATTTTTATTCATTAGTAAAATAAAATTTCCCTGAGCTGGTCACCTTTATTTAGATGGGATCATGCCAATTATTTGGAGAATAATTACTTCAGTGTTAAGAACAGCAGAAGAATGATTGTTTCTTGCAAAGTTTTTGCTTCAGTGACCCATCTAGCATCTACTCATTAAATGACTTTCTATAATAAATGGCACCATTAGTTTAAGATAGTCAACATTCGACTGTCTATAGTTTAAATTTCATGCAGAAAAACTCAGGAAGAGGGAGCAGTGCCTGTGGCTCAACTGAGTAGGGTGCCAGGTCAAAAACTGCAAAACAAAACAAACAAACAAACAACAACAACAACAAAAAATAAAACTCATGAAGAGGAAGGTATAAGCAACTTTTGATGATCTTGTGTTTTGCAATTAGAAATAAAAATTTCACTGTTCATTAACAAACCTTTCCTTAATGAGTGGTCAAATTATCATACTACTTAATTCGCTAGATGAATTTCAGTTACCTATGAATGCAGAAAAATTAAAAAAAAATAAATATATTGGTTATAAGAAACAAAAGGGGCATACAATTTAAGAGTTAAATTGAGATGTATGTAATGAAGTATGAAAAATTCTCGAAACTCAAGATAAAGTCGTCAGCCTGGACCGATAGGAGAAATAAATTTGTCTACCCATAATGTATGGTAGGATGGAAATAAACAACTTTTATGATTTTAGTGATTTTATCATAGTACATCTTGGCTTTTCTTTCTAATTCTATTTCTTGTTATCCTGGAAAATTTTATTGATTGCAGACTTTGAAATCATCTGACTGTTTTTAATCTAGTCTGCTTTCCACGGTGCTTAGAGATCTGATTCCTTTTGGGTTTCAGTTTCTCTTTCTGAGAGTTAAAAGAATTCAAAGGTGTTCTGTAAGAACTTTGATTTATTCTATTGTTTGGATGGTGTAGACAAGGCCTAGACAGGATCCTGTTTGAAGAGGAGCTGTCTCAGGTTTAGAGCAATGTTGACTGAAATTCTGTAGGTTCAATGCTTAGGCTTGAAGGGAAAACTGCAGTTTGAATAAATTCATTCCAAAGACATAAAAAGTAAAAAATACACGTGGGATCATTTACACGTGCATATTTCTAAATATCCAATTTGGGGATAATACTTAACAAAGAACTGAGAGACACAGGGACACCTCCCCCTGCTGCCTCCTATGGGCAGAGTCTTTCTGGGCTACGGTCACCTCATCTGTTACAGAGCTATAATTTATATGTATTTACTTTACTCCCATATCCCTGGCTTTTTCCCATCTGCTACCCTGTTTTCCATAATTCCCAGTTGTCCTTGCGTATTTCTTTCATGTATTATACTTGGAAAAACTATGTGAGGAGGAAAGTTGCATAGCTGTGACAGGGCTTATGGTGTGGGTCTATGCGTAACTGTCCCCTGCTTTTCTTTCTACCCATATTTAGTGCCTCACACCTCCCCCCCTTCACTTTCATGAGTTTCTAGCAGTTCCCTGGAGGTTCCAATTTTTTTCCATCTCACAAGCGCTTCTGTTCTTTGCCGTGTTACCCTGATCCCCAAATATGTTCTTTTTTTTTTTTTTTAAATCTGGATAATTTATCTGCAGATGAGTGTAAGTGCACCTTTCTTTGAGAGATCTTCCTTTGTGTCCCATCTTCATTAAATATTCTTTGCCATTATTTCTCATAATACAGTGGTACTGTATTAGCCCATTTTCTGTTGCTGTAACAGAATCCTGCAGACTGGATAATTTATAATGAGCAGAAATTTGCTTGGTTCATTTCTGTGAAGGGTAGGAAGTTCAACATCAAGGATCCAGTGTCTGTTGAGGGTCTTCAACCCAAGTCATCCCATGATGGAAGAGCGGATGGGTGGAAGAGCGGATGGGTGGAAGAGCTGAATGGGTGGAAGAGCTGGAGGATGGAAACACAAGCACATGTGAAGGAGAAAGACACTGGGGGCCAAACTAGCTTTATAACATTCCATTCTCAACCAGCTCCTGTGTTAAGGACTTTCATTCATTCAGGACTTCATTCATTCTCAACCAGCTCTTGTGTTAAGGACATTCATTCATTCAGGAGGGCTCTGTGCTCATGACATAATCACTTCTTATTAGGTCCCACCTTCCAGCATTTTGCCTTGGGTATTAAGTTTCCAATACAAGAATTTTGTGGAAGGGAGTGGGGAGGTTAGGGTGGAGGGAAGGAAATGGGTGGGGCCACACCTATGATGCATCTTAGAATGGGTACAGGCGAAACTTACTAAA
>CAUYPK010075641.1:0-24524 GCA_963574355.1 Loris lydekkerianus
CTCTTTCATGTTTACATGGATGAAGCTGGAACATATTCTTCTTAGTAAAGTATCTCAAGAATGGAAGAAAAAGTATCCAATATACTCAACCCTACTATGAAACCAATTTATGGCTTTCACATGAAAGCTATAACCCAGTTATAACATAAGAATGGGGGAAGGGGGAAAGGGAGGGAAGAGAGGGGGGAGGTGGGCAGAGGGAGAGTGATTGGTGGGATTACACCTGCGGTGCATCTTACAAGGATATATGTGAAACTTAGTAAATGTAGAATGTAAATGTCTTAACACAATAACTAAGAAAATGGCAGGAAGGCTGTGTTAACCAATGTGATGAAAATGTGTCAAACTGTCTATAAAACCAGTGTATGGTGCCCCATAATCACATTAATGTACACGGCTATGATTTAATTAATAAAATAAAATAAAGGAAGAAAAAGTATCCAATGTACTCAGCCTACTATGAAACTAATTTATGGCTTTCATATGAAAGTTATGACCCAGGTATAACCTAAGAATATGGGGAAGGGGGAGATGGAGGGGAGGGGGAGATGGAGAAGAGGGGGAGGATGGGCGGAGGATGCACGCCTACAGTGCATCTTACAAGGGTACATGTGAAACCTACTAAATGTAGAATATAAATGTCTTAACACAATAACTAAGAAAATGCCAGGAGGGCTATGTTAACCAGTGTGATGAAAATATGTCAAATAGTATATAAAACCAGTGTATGGTGCCCCATGATGGCATTAATGTACACAGCTATGATTTAATTAAAAAAAAAAAAAAAAGTGGCCATCCTAATTCTCATAAGATGGCGTCTCATTGTGTCTTAATTTGCATTTCTCTGATGATTGGTGATGCTGAGTATTTATTCATATGTTTGTTGACCGTTCGTATGTCTTCTTTTGAAAAATGCCTGTTCATGCCATTTGCTCACTTTTTAATGGGGTTGTTTGATTTTTATCTTGCTGAGTTATTTGAGTCTTTGTAGATTCTGGATATTAGTCCTCTGTCAGTCACATAGTTTGTGAATATTTTCTTTCCTTCTGTAGGTTGTCTGTTTATTCTTCATTATTTCTTTTGCTGTACAGAAGCTTTTTAGTTTAATTAAGTCCTATTTGTCTATTTTGGGAGGGATTTTGCATTCACTTCTGGGGTTTTAAATTCTTTGCCTAGGCCAATGTCCATTAAGAGTATTCCTAGTTTTTCTTCTAGAATTTTTATGATTTCAGGTCTTATGTTTAAATATTTAATCATTCTTACTTAGTATTTGTATATAGTGAGTTATAGGCATCTAGCTTTATTCTTCTGCATATGGCTCATCAATTTTGCCAGCCATTTATTGAACAGGATATCCTTTCCCCCAGTGTATGTTTTTGTCTGATTTGTCAAAGATCAACTGGCTATAGGTATATAGTTTTATTTCTGGGTGCTCTGTTGTGTTTCATTAATCTATGTGTCTACTTTAATGGCAGTACCATGCTGGTTTAGTTGCTATGTCTTTGTAGTACAACTTGAAATCATGTAATGTGATGCCACCAGTTTTGTTCTTTTTCTTGAGTTGTTTTTTGTTTGTTTGTTTGTCTTTTGCTTTTTGGGCTCTTTTTTGGTCCATATAAATTTTAGAATTATTTTCTAATTCTGTAAAAAAATCACATTGATATTTTAATAGGATTGCATTAAATCAATAGTTTGCTTTGGGCAGTATGGTCATTTTAACAATATTGATTTTTCTAGTCCATGAGCATTGTATGTTTTTCCATTTTTTTGTATTGTCTGTGATTTCTTTCATCAGTGATTTCTAGTTCTTATTGTAGAGATTTTCACTTTCTTGGTTAAATTCCTAGATGTTTTATTAATTTATTTATTGCAGCTAATGTAAATGGTATTGAGTTCTTGATTTGGTTCTCAGTTTGTTGGTGGTTTAGAGAAATGTCATTAATTTTTGCAATTTGATTTTATACTCTAAAACTTTTCTGAATTCATTTACCAAATCTAGGAATCTTTTGGGGGAGTCCATAGGATTTGCTATATTTAAGAATCTTTTATCAGAAAATTTACTTGACTTCCTCCTTTCCAGTTTGGATCCCCTTTCTTTCTTTCTCTTGCCTGATCAGTTTGGATAGGACTTCTAGTACTATGTTCAAGTTTCAATTCTTAGGGGGAATACTTTTGCTTTTTCCCTAGTCAGTGTGATGTTGAGTGTGGATTTGTCATATGTGACTGTTATTATTTTGAACAATGTTCCTTCAATGCTGAGTTATTTGAAAACTTTTATCATGAAAGGATGCCGTACTTTACTGAATACTTTTTCTGCCACTATCCAGATGATCATATGGCTTTTACTTTTAATTCTCTTTATGTGGTGAATCACATTTATTGACTTGTGTACATTGAACATGCTTACATCCCTGGGATGAAGTTCACTTGATTGTGGTGAATTATCCTTTTAATGTACTATTCCATCTGGTTTGCTAGTATTTTCTTGAGGATTTTTGAAACTGTGTTTATGATGAATATTGGTCAGTAGTTTTGTTTTTTGTTGCATCTCTTTCTGGCTTTGGTATAAAAATGACACTGGCTTCATAGAACAAGTTAGAAAGGATTCCCTTCTCATTGATCTTTTGGAACAGTTTCAGAAGGATTGTCACCAATTCTTTGTACATCTAGTAGAATTTGTGTCTTTAGCCATCTTGTCCTGACATATTTATTGTCAGGAGATTTTTTTTTTTTTTTTTTTTTTTAAGCACTGATTCACTCTCACTACTCACAATTAGTCTATTCAGGAGTGCTATTTATTCCTGGTTCAACTCAGGAGGTTGTATGTTTTAAGAAATTTATCCCACTTCCTAAAGATTTTTTAGTTTGTAAGCATATATGAATATTTGTTAACAATAGCTTTGATTATCTTTTGTATTTCTATGGTATCAGTTGTAATATCTCCTTTTTCATTTCTAATTGTCTTTATTTGGGTCCTCTCTCTCCTCTATTAGTCTGCCTAGTGGTTTATCAATTTTTCTTGTCTCTTCAGAGAACCAACTTTTCATTTCATTGCTCCTTTATAATTTTTTGTCCCCATTTCATTTAGTTTTGCTTTGATTGTTGTTATTTATTTTCTTCTGCTAATTTTGGGTTTGGTTTGTCTTTATTGTTCTAGTTCATTGAAGTGTCACTTGTGATCTTTCTATTTTTGGATGTAGGTATATAATGTAATAAACTCTCAGCACTGCTTTTTTCTGTACCCCACAGACTTGGGTGTGCTGTGCTTTCATCTTGATTTGTTTCAAAATCTTTCAAATTTCTACTGTTATTTCTTCATTGATGCAGTTATTTTTCAGGAGGTGTTGTTTCATTCTCATGTGTTTGTATAATTTCTGAAGTTTTAGCTTTATTCCATTGTGGTATGAGATCATATTTGCTAAGATTTCATTTTTTTTTTTTAATTTGTTAAGACTTACTTTGTGTCCTAAAATATGGTCTATTTTGGAGAATGTTCCATTGCTGATGAAAATAATGTCTCTTCTGTAGTTATTGGGTGGAATAACTAAATCTTATTGTAAATGTCTATTAAGTCTATTAAGTCCATTTGGTCTAAAGTCCAATTTAAGTCCAATGTTTCTTTGTTGACTTTCTGTTTCAATGATTTATCTAGTGCTGTGAGTGGGGTGTTGAAGTCACCTACTATTATTGTGTTTTTATATATATGTTTTTTTAAGTCTAGTAATATTTGTTTTGTAAATATGGGTGCTCTGATACTTGGTGCATATACAGTTAGTATCATTACTTCCTCTTGCTGAATTGATTTCTTTATCATTATATATTGACTTTCTATACTTTTTTTTTTTTTTTTTTAGTTTTTTATTTAAAGTCTGTTTTATCTGATATAAATGTAGCTATTCCCACTCACTTATGGTTTCTGTTTGGAATATCTTTTTCCACCTCTTTACTTTCAGTCTATATGTGTCTTTATGGCTAAGGTGGGTTCTTGTAAACAGCATTTAGATAAATTTTTTATTTTTATTTACTTATTTTTTGTATTTGTTATGCCAAACTGTATCTTTTAAGTGGAACATTTAATCCATTTATGTTCAAGGTTAATATTGATATGTTAGTCATTGTTCTTGTCACATTGTTAATTGATTTCTACTTGTTTTTATGAATTCCTTAGTTTTCTTTTTCTCTGTCTTTATGTTTTTGTACTTTGCTGAACTTTTGTAATGTTGCCACTTATTAATAATTTCTTTCTATCCTTCCATTGTGTGATTGTTCTATTATACTTCACTTTTATGAGAAGCAATGCCAGTCAGAAATTGGAGTGCTCAGAGGGTGTTTATCCCATGATTGGGATGTATAGGGTAAGGAGAGTAAAGAGATTGAAGAATAATGATGACTTTACTGCAGAAAGAAACTTCAAATTCAATTCTCCTCTCTTTTCATATAGCAAATATCACTAATTCAAGTTATTTAGTTAGTCAAAATGACATTTAAGTAGTGCCTAAGAATATTTCTTGTGATGTCGTGTTACTTAATTTCTAGATTTCCTATTCCTTACCATTCAGTGGGTACTAGAGCTAGATTATCACATGGGGGCAAAACCTCTGACTTATCAAGGGAGGACTGAACATAAAAGGCAGGACCAAAGAGCCCCCTTAGCTACATAATTTTTCTAGCTCAACATTTGGGTTTACTTTTTTTCCCCCTTTAAGTTTGAAGATTGAAAGAAAACTTTTATAAGACTAACTTCTTCTCCAAGAAATAAATGTTCCTCCTTTTTAAATTTCATATTAATATAAGAGTACACATGATTAGGTTATAATATTTGTGTTTATTAAGTAAGGTCCCTGTTGCAATAGTGTCTTGCACCCAGGAGGTGTGCCATATACCCTTACAATGTACCCATTAGGTTGGAGCACACCAATTCCCCTTCCTCTTTCTGTCTTCATCCCCTCTCCTCTCCCTTCCACATAACTTGAATTAAATTGAGTTTTTCTCTTCATCTACTGGCTTCATATTAGTATTGAGTAAACTGGATACTTGCTTTTCCATTCTTGTGATACTTTACTAAAGAGAATGTTCTCCAACTCTATCCAGGTTAGAAATGTTCCTTTTAAAATTAAAGATCAATAGGTGACACTGTCCAATTAAACTAAATTTAATTCCCATGACAATTGAAGGCTCTGAAGAGCCAAGTACAAAAGTATTCTAATAGAGATCTTAATGGGTCACAGGTTTTGTACAAAAGCCCTGTAATATCCAAGAACCTATGCTATAGATACACTACAATGTAAAATACCATTTAGTTTTAAACCAGAATTTAGTTTATTAGTAAATTAAACTCCATCTTATATCCACATAAAGTACTTTCATGTCTCTATACTTAGCTTTCTTTGAGATTCATGTGATTCTAAATGCAAAGCATTCAGAGACCCTAGTAGCAATGTATAGTGAAGAAAGAAAATCAAGTTATACTTGGTTGCATTTTGATTATAGAGACCCCAGTGACAATGTATAGTGGAGAAAGTAAATCAAGTTATACTTGGTTGTATTTTTATTACCTTCATTAAGGTTATAGTAAATGAAAAGGAAATGGATAAGCATTCAAAAGACAGCTCATTAAGTGACAATACCTTACAATAGTCACCCATGACCCAGTGTATAATCCTCAGCTTGGTGATTCCCAAATGCAATTTTGTCAAAACACGTAAACTCATGTGTATTCACCAAACTTACCTATAGTTACTTCTGTACATATCAGAACACCAATTTATAAATGTACAATAAAAGAAATATTCTTCTCTTGGGTATAAAATTTGCCTCCTCTAGAATAACTATTTTCTTTTTAAGACATTTGAGAGGTTAATTTCATAACTAGAAAGTTCTTTATGTAACTGAAATGGAGAAAGAAAGTTGCATAGTGATCAAGGGTAATCTCATCAATGCCACGGTAAACCCTAATAAACTATCTTTGATCCTCAGTTGAATTACCAAGTATTCTTATCTTTAAGATTCAGAGTCTTTGCCCTTTTGATAATGCTGAATAACAACATTTTTGTTCATCTTATTTCTCTGTCTAGCTACCTTTAGATTATTCTTTATTCTCATTCTTGGTGTATATCTTAATCCAATTTCTTTCATTTTACAAATAATTGGATCGTCTTAGAACTAATCATCCTTATGAATCTATTGACAAGTCATGTTTCTGTGCATTCCTACTCTGTATGACTTTTGGCTTGATTATACCCAGCCATGCTCTAAACTAATCTTATCTTCAAATTATCAGGAAAAATTATTTTACTCATGTACACTGACAATGTGGAAAACAAAGGAAAAGAGCTTACCAGCTTTGGCAAGGACCTGCAAGTATTCCTGAGTCAGGAAGATGAAGCTATCCATGTGAACTGCTAAAAGGGCCTGAGAAAGGCAAGGACCAATTATGATTAAGCGTGGCACACAAAAAGAGTAGGATCCACAACAGCAAAGATATAGAATCAACCCAAGTGACCATCAGCTGATGAGTGGATAAAGAAATTGTGGTATGCATACACCACAGAATAATATTCATCCATAAAAAAGAAGGAAATAATGTCTTTTGAAGCAACTTGGGTGAGATTAGAGACCATTATCCTAAGTGAAGTAACTCATGAACAGAAAATCAAATAGCACATGTTCTCACTTACAAGGGGGACAACTAACAACATATAGAGGTTCTACTGTATATCAAAGGAGAAGGATGGGATCTGGGAGACGGATAAAAATTGCCTATTGGGTACAATGTACATTATTTAGATGACATAGTAAAATCCCTGACTTTACCACTGTACAATATATCTGTGTAACACAACTCTACCGATAACACCTAAACCTATTTAATTTTTTAAAAAAGAAAGATGGCTTTAAAATAAGGTGTATGGCCTTATTTTATACTGTTTGTGATTCCATTTAAATGTGAAATATAGCTATAAGAAGTAAACAACATGGAGGAAAAATATTTAGAGCAAGCAATTCAGTGAACCTTGGAAAATCAGCCACTGTGACAGTATGTTCTCCCCCTTTTTTCAAATGATCTAGATGGGGGGAAAATTAAAAACCAAAGAAAGGGAGGGAAGGAGGGGAAAAAAAGAAATTTATTCATACTTAACATAGAAAAACATTATACTTAAATATGTATTACCACTTGAATAATCTCTGATTTTTGAGATCATCTACAAATTAACGTATACTGTATATAACAAATTAAAATATCCATGTAGTGTGGAAAAAGTAGAAGTTTTGTGATAGAACAACCAGGTTCAAATCATGTCTCTTAGTCTTTCATTTACTGCATATGTTTTATCTTTCTAAGTGCTACAACTTTTTTATTTATAAGAGATAACACTTATCTCATAAGATTGATATAAGAAATAAATGAGGTAATAGTTTTCTAAAAAATTCTTAAAGCATAGTAGATATGTAGCGATATTTTCTTTTTCAACTTATCATTTATATATGAGAGAAAGCAGACAGATTTGTGAATACTTTGAAGTGGTAGTCGAACCTCCATAGTTGGCCATCTCCGTACTTGACCACCTCCTAATTTTCATAGAGTGGACATGCATCACATATACATATCAAGACAGTAGGCCTAGCTCCTTATGTTGACCACCCCCGTATGTTGACAAGTTTGTTATAGTTTCTTGAGTTGTCAACATATAGAGGTTCTACTGTATATCAAAATTACTTATCATTGAGTGATGAATTGAGGAATTCATGATTAAGAAAACAATGATTTTACAGAACAAGATCTAAACAGTAAAGTAGGAACATACCTGCCAATAATGGGGATGAGAAGTATTACAAATAGTAACAGAAAAATGTTGACAGCAGAGCAGAAGTAGAATATGGAGTTTCTAAACTAAGACTTTTTACAAAATGCATGGAATTTTTCACTCACAGATTGATGAAAAGTGGGACAGAGGAAGAAAACCCCAGGGAAGAAGAGGAAAAATGAAAAATACCAAATACCCTATAACTCAGGTCATCTGTCAAAGATCAGCTTGTTAGTATAACAAATATTAGTTGATGAGCATTTTCCAACTTTTTTAGGTGTTACCAAAGTGAAATCAACTGTGCCTTTTTAGATTGGATAATTTTGTTGCTTTTGACATTCACCAATACCCATGAAACAAGACCACAATTGACTGCAAAAGCCTTTTGAAGAACGTTAAAGCACCAGCTAAGTTGGAAATACCTTGAAGAACTGGGGCAAGGGTCTCCAGAAGGCTCTGTATGTTCTGAATCAGCATTCAATATATGGTACTTTTCTCCAATAGCCAGGATTCATTAATCCAGGAATTAAGGGGTGGAAATAGAAGTAGCATACTCACTATTGTCCCTAGTAACCCACTAGCAAAACTTGCTTTCTGTTCCCAGGACTTTATGTTCTGCTGACCTAGAGATCTTAATAGTGGAAGGAGAAATGCTTCCAGGAGATACATAATTCTATTAAACTAGAAGTCAAGACTGACACCTAACCACTTTGGACCCCCCATTCCATTATGTCAACAAGCCACAAAGAGAGTTATGGTGTTGTCTGGGGTGATTTATTCAGACTACCAAATTGGACTGCAACTCCACAATGTAGGTAAGGATGAGTATTTCTGGAATACAGGAGATCCCGTGGGACATATCTTAGTATTGCCATAATGTATTAAAATCAATGGGAAACTACTAACAACTCAACCTAGGCCAGACTATGAGACCCTTCGGGAATAAAGGTTTGAATCGCCCTGCCAGATAAAGAACCATGACATACTAAGGTGATTGAGGTAAAGGAAATACAGATGGATATTATAAGAAAGTAGGTATAAATATCAACTACAACCATATGACCAGGTCACAAAATCAAGGACTATAATTGTCATGAGTATTTCCTCCTTATTTTTCCATTTTTTATAAATACATTTGTGAATATATATTCTTCTATTAAGCAAGTATTTTTGTTTTCTTTCCTCTCTTATTTCCTTATCATGTAATGTAAGATGTATTTGGAAATCAAGGATAGTTTAAGGAGAAGCATACTTCTCCTTATCTAGGTGTCGAGTTAGCAAAAGGTGGACTTGCGATGGTAAAGTTTCTGCGTCAGCTTCTCTGGGTTAAGTGATACTTAGATACCTGATAAAACGTGTGTGTGTGTGTGTGTGTGTGTGTGTGTGTGTGTGTGTGTAGTATAACCTATTGGTTCTGTTTCTTTAGAGGACGTTGACAATACAATGCTTTGCATACACCTTGATTTTTGCCTAATAAGACTCATCTATTTTGGACTTTTGAACTACAGAACAATAATATAAAAATTTTTTGTTGTTCTAAGCCACTCTTTGTGTTAATTTATATGGCAGCCATAGAAAATTAATATATTTGGGATATCTTAGTACTGATTTTTCCTTTAGTCCCAGTATGGTCAGAGAATACACTGTATAATTTCAATTCTTTAAAATGTATTGATGATTGCTTTTTATTCAAGAATATGGTTTATTTTGGTGAACAACAGACCATTCACACTTGAAAAGAAGGTGTATTCTGCATTTGTAGAATGTCATGTTCTATAAATGTCTATTAGATCAAAATGGATAAAAGTGTTGTCTAGACTTTCATTCTTTATTGATTTTTGTCTAATTTTATATCACTTGCTGAGAAAAGGTATTAAAATTTCATACTATTTCTTTTTTAAATTTTGTCCATTTTTGCTTCATACATTTTCAGGCTGTGATTATTAGACAAATACATATGCTTCTTTAGTTTCCATATACCTGAAGTGGGTGAATATCCCCAGAAGATTGCTGTGGAAGAACTCAGAAAATCACCTGCTGTGGGAGAATCCTAAGACAAAGAAGATATAAGGAGATGAGACCTCCAATAGATTAGACATTCTAAGAAATTTCTAGATGGATTATTTTTAATCATAGAAATTTATGTCTATATTCAGCTAAAGGATAATTTCTAGACATAAAAATGACATTTTTAAACACAATGAAAGAAATTTTCTGCTCAAAAAAAAGAAGAAAGAAAGAAAGGAAGGAAGGAAGGAAGGAAGGAAGGAAGGAAATTTCATGAGAAAGAGTGACTCCAACCCAAGAAGATACAATTCAGGAGTCAAAACAATGTCACAACCCTGCAATAGATCAATAGAGTAACTGTTGTTTTTGAGAGACAAGTATTTAGGAAAGAAAAAAAGGTACATTATTGAGAGTATATTACAAAGACGTTTTATTTAAAATATTGGAAAGTCTACGAAAAACAAACCTATGCACAAATGCAGCCTAAATGTGAATTAAATCAGAATACGACTGAATTTAAAACCTGATAAAATGTAAGAAAAGTTTATCCATTTTACCTTAATGATAGTATCTTTTTCTTTAAAATGGACATTTCCTGATTTATATGAACAGGAACTAGTATACAGATCAAAGTTGATTTTTAAGACAATCAAAGGGTAGTGTTTGGTTGGGAGTGATGACATTTTGGAGCTGAAGCCAGAAGGGATTGTACTATTTGCTTTGCTTTTGTATGTTTGAAGCTTTTGACAATGAAGCTTAACAAAAAGATGGGAAGAAAGAAATGCAACAATTTTTTTTTAAATAATCCCCATGTCTGGGAAATAGTATAGCAAGATACTTTATCAATTAAGAAAACAATATCTGGCTGGGTGCCTGTGGCTTGGGCGGCTAAGGCGCCAGCCACATACACCTGAGCCAGCAGGTTCGAATCCAGCCTGGGCCCGCCAAACAACAATGACGGCTACAACCAAAAAATAGCCAGGCGTTATGACGGGCACCTGTAGTCCCAGCTACTTGGGAAGCGGAGGCAGGAGACTCACGTGAGCCCAGGAGTTGGAGGTTGCTGTGAGCTGTGACACCACAGCACTCTACCAGGGTTACAGCATGAGGCTCTGTCTCAAAAAAAAAAAAGAAAGAAAAGAAAAGAAAGAAAAATAAATAAAAAAGAAAAAGAAAAAAAGAAAACAGTATCCTTAAAAATAAGCATGGAGTGTTATGCAATACTGCTTATTTAATAATACAAAATGTGGAAAATGACATTCAAGTACATATATGCTACAACTGTGCCTATGTGAACAATATATGTATATGGAAAACAATTGAAGGAAAAAACACAAAACTGATAGAATTTGATAGAATTTGGACAAAGTAGAAGGGCAGGTTTTCTAAGAGACAGATCCTTGAGCAAAGACATGGAGTCAGGAAAGTTTGAATCAGCTTTGAAAGTTGAGGTGATTATTCCTTGTATTCACCAAATTTAATCACTGAGATCATTATATATCAAAATCCCAAAGCAGCCATTTGATGAAAATTTAATTTAGCCATTTTGAAATAAATTCTATCCTGAGTTCCTAAATGAATATACTTCTCAACTCCATTACAAAATGGAGCCATACAAATTCAGTCTAGGGTGTCTCACAAAAGCAAATGAAGAAATATTTAGGTTGAAGTTGCCAAATGCTGATTCCTAACCCATTGTTTAAAGAGCATCCCCAGTTTCAAACAGCAGGTTCCCCAAGTGCTTTGGATCATGGGACCACAGACCTACCAATTCTCCTTGCTCAGGAAGTGGAGTGTGAACATGTCTCAGAACCTGAAAAGTCTGAACAGGGTCTTGGAGCTGAGGGTGATGGGATGGCAGAGGACATGCAGACTTGGACAGAAAAATCTGTTGTCACATTTTCACACTTCAATTGCTAATAAAAACTTAGTAATGATAGCAGAAGTCTTTTCTGGAAACACTTATGATGTTGGTAATGACCCATACTGGAGAGATAAATCCAGTATGTAGTCATGCTTAAGTAAAAGAAATTCTTATTACCCCATTTGTCTACTAATAAGTATGTCTTTGGAGGGTCCTTTAAATATTATTGATATGGTGAGTGATAAAAGAAGACGGCTATTGCCTGAAAACACTGAATAACCTACTTTCACTAAAGCACACCCGCTGGAGGCTTCTCAGTCTCATAAAAGATAGAGTTAAAGTTCGGAACTCTGTCTTTACTATAAAGAAGAAAAATCATGTCCCTGATAATTTTTTTTTTAATCAACTATCTTCTGTTGTGTGACTGTGATATCAGCTTTAAAAGCTAATTTAATACAATCCATCTCTACCCTTTTACTTGACTTTGAAAAATAATCTACCTTGACCTAGAATGTATTCATCATTTATCACATATTTACTAAATCCTAATATATGTGTGCAGTGTGCTAAACATCATGGATTCAGCTGGGAACAGTTCAAACAACATCTCTGCTCGTGTGTAAAAGTTTCACTACAACACTAACAGTACAACATTTTCCCTCCTCCTAAATTGTGAGTTCACGAACTTTTATCACCTTTTGGACATGTGGGCAGGGCACAAGACCTTGAATGTAGGTGCTTTCTAAGTCTTTACTAAGAAGAATTTCAAATTTCATTTCCCACCCCCTATTATACTTGACTGTATCCTATTATTCCTCCTAAATTAGTGACTGAGCCTGGCAGTGTGGCTAAGAAGAACTACTCTTTGGCTGGGACACACAAATTGAACTACGTTTTCCAACCTCCTTTGAGGCCGTGACCACCTGACTAACTTCTAGCCAATAGTAGATGAGTGGAAGCCATGCCATGTACGCTAGACATGGACGTCAATGGGGTCACTAGAAACCAGCAGAGCTCCCGTCACTTCAGATCATGGAATTGCCGTGTAGAGAAAAGCTTCCCTATACACCTGGAACTATCTTGGACTGTTTATAGAAATGAGAAATAAACTACCATTGTGTGTCATTAGTTATTTTTTATCTTGTTATAGTAACAAACGTATCCAAATTAATAAATGTCTTTGTACCTTGTGCACAGAAAATTTAAGGATGCTAAGTTATGAGTGAGTGCTAGAAAAATGGAGAAATCTCCTCCCTTTTTTGTCAAAAAACTACCACTCTCTACAGTTCCTACTAATTGCTTTTGCTAGAAAACATCAAAAATCAAGAAATCACAGATTTTATTCTCAAGTTGGTATAGCCAAGTAAGGGATAACAAACATAAATGATTATTTATGTGAAGTATCTTTTTCTGTTTATTCAGGAATTCAAAGTCAGAAAAAATAATCGAATACACTTAACCTTCCCTAACTGTCACAGGCTCACCGCTGAGGTAGAAGTTTGCCTAAAGCTAACCAAGATAGTTCTTAAAATTTATCAACAAGCCTCTTTTCACTTCTCCTTCTTATTTAGAGTTCTTCTCTTCATCTTCTACCAATTTACCTTAGACGTCTGGGAGAATGTTTTTTAAAGCCCCTTCAATCTGTACTCAAAATACAATTAAATACATTTTGATAGAAGCAAAAATAAAATTAACATGATTAGATACAACACACACGCACACCAAAAAAAAAAAAAAAAAAAAAGCTCTACTTAGCTCACCAACAAATTACTCAAGTTCATTCTCAATAGAGAAAAACATGCATTTCAGAGAAGACTGCATATTTTTTTCTATCATTTGTGATTTCATAGTAAGTGGATATGCTTTAGCTAGAGTACTTGGACCAGAAAATAAATGACTCCTGCTCATCCTGTAGGTGCCAACTACGTTCAAGCATGAGGGGTTGCTGGCCCGCAGTGCCAACATACAGCACCTTCACAGGGAGGCCAAGGCCCTCATGCTCCAGCAGTACCAGACGGCGCTCCGATGAGGCGGGCTGCTTCTGGCAGGTGGTAGCACAGGAGGTAGTAAGTGAAAGCAGCTCAGCATAAATAGTTCCAGTGAAATACAAGAATAATATTCTGGCGTTCCCCAACTCATTTTCTCTCATTCATGACTCATAATAAACACATATTCTGATGGGCAAATGGCTAACCTACCCCAAAGAAATGAAGATTCATCTCTAACCTCTAACAGAAACTCTCACTGATCCAGGAATCTTTCTTCCTCAAGTTAAACAAAGTTTGAACAAATATGAGTCTCTCCTCACTGACCTTGGAAGTCTGTCCCAGGCTGTTGGCCATTCTGGTCATCTTTTCTAGACCAGCTGCTGTCTTCATATCAAGGGGGATTTGGAGCGTTCCATGGGTCACAAGAAGGTAATGTGTTCTGGGTCATTTCTAATCCATGGCAGGCCCAGGTGTATAAGATTGAACAAGCCAACAAAAAAGAGAAAGAGAAACAGAGACAAAGACAGTATTTGACCAGGACATAAAAAAGAACTAAGGTCCTAACACATCCACAGACAACTAAGATGAAAAGTATAATATTTCTAAGAATTAGAAATTTATTTTTAGGGTTGAAAAATGTAATTTCCAAGTTTTACTGTTGGTGAATAGAGATGAAAATGGACAGGTTCTTGTCACATCTAAAATATATCTTGTTAAAACTTGATGAAGGGTAAAGATTATACTATGTTCTCGAATTTTATATAGCTTTGGAAATTCCTACAGGAAAATTATAAAAATAAAATGTATCTAAATAAGTAGTCCATGCTAAGATTAACAAGGATTTCTTGTCCATTTTTTCTGTTTGCAACTCTATTTATATTACAAGTCTCATTCTTCAGTGATGTTCCTATTTTTACCAATAAAATTACTAATGGGTTATATAGCTGATGACAGTGAAATCTCTTTGGAAATGAAAATTAAACACACAAAATGCTTATAGGAAGGAAATCAAAAATTTCCATGAATCATGAGCTATAGAGATTTTGGAGGAGTAGAGTTGTTTGATTTAGAGCTCCAAGAACTTGTCAAGATTTCACAATTCCGTCTAGGTGACAGACTATGACACTGGAATCTAGATTAACACTGAAACCAATTGTGTGGAATAGGCAAAAACCGGCCTGTTAACATCTACTCACTGCAAAAATTTACCAGGTCTTTTCAGGTAACTAGGCTCCAAAGTGAAAAGCATCAGAAATATCAGAGGTTTTAAACCTGTTCTAGTTGAATAGGTCAGAATTTCAAGTCAGATTCAATTTTGCACTCCCTGTCACCTGATTTCTGTCCAGCCTACACTAATTACTTCCAAGACCTTGCTAATTGGGATGACTAACAAAAACAATTTGTTGTGTGGATCATTTTTCTTAATATTTTCAAGATTCAGTGTTTAATGTTTACAAGGTTAGAGTAAGTTGGCTTAATGTGCATAGTAATGCCAACTCAAAGTTTTCAGTTTTTTACCATTTCAAGGTCATCATTGATCCTCCAATCTTCGAAAAGCCTTTTGAGATTATGTTACTAAATTCTGTATGTAATTATAACTTGGCCATAGAAAAGTTTTCCTCCGTGGGGATTCCTGGTAAATTACTCTTTCTTGGCATTCTTTTTGGCCATGAAATGAGGAACGTGGAAGCAATTCTTTAAAATCGGGATGCCCCTGGAGGTGGCAAAATCTTAATAATGTGAACACAGACATCAGTGGGAGGAGAAAAAAATCAATTAGGGACATCAGCCTGAGAAGTGTGGAGAGTATATTTCTATACAAGACTCTAAGTGATACCCTGATATCAGATCCTAAACTTCTGAAGTGACATAGCTACCTGCCCCACAAGTACAGGAGGAGGCTGCCACCATCCGTCACTCTTAACTGAACATCCCAGGGCTCCAACACCTGGGACCCAGAGCTGAAAACTGTGGAATATTTATGCTTCTCTCTCCTTAATAGTCCTTCTGGAAAAGCAGGTAATTGACAAGTGAATGAACTACTCAGGCAATTAATGAAATACTCATACACATTAAACAGTGATTTAGTAGGACCATATGACTTGTGAGGTTTCCGTATATGCCTGGTAATTTACACACAGGATCCCATTTCATCCTAACAGCACTGGAGAGCAGGTGTTCTTGTCCTCATTTTGCAAATGAGCCACTGAGACACAGAGACGTTAACAAAGTCACGAGAGGCAGAGCCAGGGTTCAAACATAGGTGTAGTCCCCGTGCTGTTGGTTTCTTGCTGATTTCCCCAATAATGTTCAGAACATTGACTTCCAACTTCTAATCTCTTAATTTCCAGCTCCGGCATTTCCGTGCCTGATGCTGTCTTCTACCTCTGTTGCCTGTTATGCTAATTTTTAAGACAGGGCCCAAATGCCTGAGAATTAACTCTCCTCTGGAGCAGCTATCAACAAATGGCTGAGAGAAAAATGGACTTCCAAACACTGCAACTCTCTAATCCCTTGCAGGGAATAACACTTGCTCTCAGGTTTCTGTTAATGGGATCGTGCTTCGGTTTCCCTTGGTGATAACTTACTTGATACCATAACCTTCCCTGGCCGCTTTTCCCACCCTGACTCTGCCCCTACTTCCTCACCAGATTTCCTTGGGATCTCTTTGCAAACGTCCTACCTGTGTCAGGGTCTGCTTCTGAGGTAGCCCAAACTAAGACACAATGTCTGATTCTAAATCTTTATACCTTCACTCATCCACACCAGAAATAGGGCAATTTAAGAGAGAGAGAGAGAAATGCCCAGGATCTGGCATTATTTTTATAATGAAGAAAATCAGATGTTTAACATCCCTGTCAGTCTTCCCCAGTAGAGAATGGGCCACTAAGTGCAGTAGCCTCACCCTTAACTTGTTTTGTAGTCGGACACATCACACTTGCGTCCAGAATATTTGTAACTCTTTTTATTTCCAAGTCTGATTGGACACACCTGGGTGAGAGAGAGAACTGGATATCTCTTTCCTCCTGAATCACATGTAGGCCTTTTGCAGAGATGCTGTGCACCTTCTCAGGGAGCCCTTGATGTCTAGGGCTTAGAAAACTACCATTCCGTTCTGGGAGTAGTTTGGCTACCTTATTAGGATGTCTTATGCAGGAACTCAACAAACATTTGTCAAAGTTGAATATAAAATAGAAGATGAGGTTAATCAAGAAGATGATTTGAGAGCAGAACAAAGTCACTGCAACTCTACTAGTACGAGCCTCAGAGAGCAGACACGGAGAGCCCTTTGCCCAAAGAAGAGTCTAGTAGAGGCTAAATATTTAGGCAGAACTGTGTGGAGTTCAACCATGTACTGACCCTGTGCTCTGTGTTCTGCTCAGCCTTGAAAACTCAGGTGAACACCACACAAGCTCTAGCTCTGAGAGTCCACAGTGGGGGCAGGCTATGCACCGACCTTGACGATCCACCCTGGGATCGTCAAAAGGTGTTTAAAGCGGTTGTGATCAACAGAGAGTAGGAAGCTTTGTGTGTGGGATCTCAGGGGGAGTGGAACTGCCTGGGAGGCTTCACAGAAGGTGATGGTTGAGCTGGATTTTGAAAGACTGAAAAGGAATTCATCGGCCAAAAAAGATGGAATCGTGTGGTTGCTTTTGAGGAAAGAGATTTTAACCCAGCATTTTGGCTCTAGACAGGAAAAATTATCTCCACTTAAAAGATGGTTGCTTAGAGAAATAAAGTTATGAGATGTAAAATGTTAGAGTTGTAACATTCCTACCTGGTAATGGGGGTTGATAATGAGAGTTAACCATTGCATAGTGTTTACTCTTTGCCAGACACTGTTTCATGTGTTTGACATATAAGAACTCATTGAACTCTCTGACAACAATTCAAAATGAAGGTCACTATTGGGTACAGTGTAGCTCATGCCTCCTATCACTTGGGAAAGTCTAAAGTTTTGAAGGGAACCTCCCAAGAGCAAATTCTTTCTGACACAATAATCATATTATTCTAGCTATCAATATTTTAATAAAGAACATACTTTGTGGGCAGCACTTGTGGCTCAGTAAGTAGGGTGCTGGCCCCATACACCAAGGGTGGCGGGTTCAAACGCAGTCCTGGCTTAACTGCAAAAAAGAACATACTTTGTTTTGAAAGAGAAAGAGATGAATCTGGGTAAAGGATTTTTTCCAACCAACAGTCTTTCACAAACTGTGAGGAATAAATATTTGTTAAGTCCCAGTTCATGGCATTTTGTTATAACAGCCCAAGTTGGCTAAAGGAAGGCAGAACACATCCTAAGGACACAGAAGCTTCTTGTCCTAGGCTTGGCCTTATATGTCTCTTCTTTTGACTGGTCCTGACTTGAACGTAATAAAACTGTAATCAGTGCATCATTCTACTGAATTCTCAAACTGAAGGAAGTAGTAAAAATGCCCAAATTTGTAACCTGTTAGTCTGAAATGTGAACAGCCTGGTGTGATGCCATAAAATATATATTTGATATCTTCCCCCTTGTTCCTGAGACAGGGTTTGTAAACCCTTTGTACATAGAAGTAACAGGAAAATCTTCTGTTTTAACATTTGGACTTTGACACTGGTTTCTAACGCAAAGCTCCTAAGACCTTTGTAATTTCCTGAGTGATAGGAACATCTGACGCAGAGCTCCTAAATCCCTTGGAATTCCCTAGGGAATTGATAGGAGCAAATTTTGTTCTAATGAGGTGAGTCTTGAGGGTAAGGGGGGTTCTGGATAGCCTAAGGAAGGGAAGCTTGTTGCCATTGGAACCAGCCTTGTGACTACAGGAACACTCCCACCCAAACTAACCCCCAAGGAGAGAAAAATGGCTGAAGGTTGAGATGATCACCAATGGCTGATGATGTGATCAGTCATGCCTCCATAAGGAATCCCCCATAAAAAAGAAAAAGGACAGGATTCAGAAAGCATCTGGATTGCTGAACATATAGAGGAGCCTGCAGGGTGGTATACCCCAAGATGACATGAGGCTCCATGCCCCTCCTCACGTAACTTACCCTAAGCATCTTTTTCCTCTGGCATCCATCTGTATCCCTTGTAATATCCCTTACAATAAGCTACCAACTGTTTTCACTATATCTCTCTTATTTTTTTTTTTTTTTTTTCCTTATTTTTAAAGGGCATTCACCTGACTACAAGATAAATCAGTCTCAGGAATAAGCCATCATAACAGAATCAAGATAAGGAAGCCCCCCAATTTTTGATAACTCAGTAAGCAATCATTTGGCAAGAAAAATACACTCCAGCAGCCCTTGATGACTAACTGGACCTCTTTCAATGGCACAAGGTTCAACAATAACAACACCTTTAAAATGCCATGTAGATCTAAGACACAAAAATGAAATATTCAAAAGCCAGAAATAAAATGTCTGGAAATAATATTTTTTTTAAAAAAAATGGACAAAGAAATCTTCCGTAGTGTATCATTTTCATTTCATAGGACCAAATCCTCTCTGGGGGCTACTTTGATTCTTTGCTTCCTTGCTCCATGTAGCAGAGGTTTTCATTTTTTTTCCAAAATAAACTCAAACCAAGATCAAGTGAGAGATAGCATCGTCGTCCCTCGACGCTCCTCTCTGTGCGACGGCTGTGGAGGTCCACCTGCCTGCCCAGTTTCTATGTGTTCCCGAGATGGCATTTACATGAATATAAATGTGGGAAGCAGGAGTCACCTATCTCCACAGACAAGAAGGTAGAATTTAATCCAAACTCTCAAAAAAGCCCTGGAGGAACGATCCAGGAACAGACAAGGCCCAGACAGAATTTATGGCTGATTTAACCTTGTAAAAATTCCCTGGGCTGGCAGAGAGCAGTGCATTTGAGCTTCATTGTACAATCTGCAGTGAATTCCTTCCAGAAACTGCACTACATAAGCAGAACCCTCAGCGACCCTCTTTGTTTGGAGCTGGTACAGCCATCTGCAACTGCAAAAGCAATCATTTTAAGCGCTCGTGATGAACACCTAGGGCAGCCACTGGCGCAATAACACAGGCAGTTTCCAACAAAAAAGTGCTGAATGCCAAGTGGGTTTCAGGCTTTGGATTGGCTGCTGTTGGAGGAAAGTATAACCAGCACAGGGGAACAAGTGCTCTGGAGTTTCTCTTCACTGAAGATCAACAACACCGGTTGTGGCCGATGCTTTCATAATTCCTGCAAAACCCTTCAGTTCCAAGTTCACTCCCACTGTGCATGATTTGGGATTTTGTCCCAGTGCCAGGAAAGCCGGGCAACATAAAAGGGGGCCTCGGACTTCACGTCTTGCAACTGGAACAGTCCCATGGAAACTGGGGCAGTTGGTAACCTGGAGTGAAGCAGAACTAAAAAGGAGGTACAGTCTCATTCTCTGAAACACCATTTAGCCCCACGATAGCATTCATGCTGTCAAGTCCAATGTGGTGAGAGATTGTCCAAAGCTGCATGTCTAAGCTTGGTGTTCAAAGACCGCCTTAGGACACTCAGCAGTGCCTGCCCCATGTGTGACCTCAGGAGTTGACAGGAATAACATCAGCTGCACAAACCAGATCCTCCGTGCTGGCCACGGTGTCGCTTGCCATGGGGCACTCATGGCAGGTACACGGGAAGCATGAGTTTCAGGCCCAGTGGGAAGGGGGCAGCGGTGCACAGCCGAGGACAGCAGAACTGATGCCGCTATGCAGCATTTAACGAGTATTTTAAAAATCAGATTACTGAAAGCTACAACTAGATTTTTTTCTTTGATAGCTTTCTCTCTCCCTCTTTTGTTTTTTGTTTTTTCTTTCTTTTTTTAAACAGAGTCTTACTCTGCTGCCCTGGGTAGAGTGCTGTGGCACCATCATAGCTCGCTGTAACCTCCAACTCTTGGGCTCAAGCAATCCTCCTGCCTCAGCCTCCCGAGTAGTTGGGACTACAGGTGCCTGCCACGACACCCAGCTAGTCTTTCTACTTTTTCTTTTTTCTTTTTTTTTCTTTTTTAGTAGAAACAGGGTCTTTGTCTTGCTCAGGCTGGTCTTCACTCCAGAGCTCAAGCAATCCACTTCCCTTGGCCTCTCAGAGTGGTAGGATTACAGCTGTGAGCCACTGTTCCTGGCCTAGATTTGCTCTTTTAAAACACCTTTAATAGAAATAACTCTCTCTCCTTCTCCCTCTAATACATGTTTGTAGATACAGAAAAAAAGTCTGAAAGGACAGTTAAATCAACTAGGAAGGCCACACCACAGACTTCTCTGTTTTTTCACAGCATTCAGTGGATTTTACCCAGATGTGGAGCAGACTCTCAGGGGAATGGTTTGAGGTAAATGAAATGGAGACTTAACTAGCTGCTGTAAACTTTTCTGTGAGTGCATTTTCCCAATTACTTAGTATCATTCCATTTCTAATAGATGCCTACAAATAAAAAAGTGAATTATTAAAGTTTATAAACATTTAAGGAATACATCAAACTTAAATATATGGAACACAGATTGTGACTTCTAATTATAAACTTCAATATTCCCTACCGTAAAATGAGAAAATATACTAACGTAAGTTCTTAAAAATTATCTCGTTACATTTCACAATAAAAGCTGCAAGAAGCTGTGGACCCTGTAAGAGCCTTAATATTATAGAGCTCCCATAGGCATCTATATATAGTTTAGAAAGATTAAATAAATTACTCATTGGGGGTCTAGGCTCTATCTAGAAAATCCCATCTCACATCAAAGAGATGCTGAGTGTTAGTTTTCAACTGGTAGTGCTGGTCTCTAGAGATGACTATTGTTAGAAACAGTGTATTGTTATTTGTTGTGGAAGAAGTCTACCCCAAACACAGACTTGCTAAATAAACATGGCTGTTCAGATATTTAGTGTTTGGAGTGATGTTCCTCAATAATTCAATTTAACAAAATATGTCTGAAATGGCAAACTTAACCAGTGAGCAGGAGAGGTGCTCATCAAGTTCATCCACCCAGTGTTCACTTGGCAACTGTGTCCTGTGTCTACCATGAATCTAGGCAAAATCTGCAAAGTACCGAGAGAAATAACACATCTGAGTTGTGGCCCTTGGAGGCCTCCGTAAGATAGCCAAACCACAGCTTATGAACTATCCAATTATAGCAGGGACAAGAGGAAGAGGGAAGGAGGGTAGGAGCACGTCACGAGAGAGTATACACATCTAGATGTTGGTGTGACTAAAGAAGGGCAAATAAAACCCATCTTCTGTGCACTCAAGTACGATGGTCACCTAGGATTAGGGTGAGGGGGGAGGTTAGGGTTAGGGGGAAAAACCTTTGAGCAACTGTGAGCTCAACTAGCCAAATTGGTCATGGATTGTCACTGTTACTTGAAGTCACTACTAACAGAACAAACAAAGGTTATTCAGACTTGGGTCCCTCTGGAGACATTTCCCCAAAATGAATGACGTAGGCCTATCATCCTAAGGAAGCAAATTGGTGGCATTTGTGGCTAAAGATAAAATTCAAGATATTAAGCAAAAATTAGCTTCTTGGAAAAACTATGTCTACTAACATGAGCTTGACGGCTTCCTAAAACTTAAAAGACTTTTCTGATGAGATTGTGGTAATACTGATGTACACAATTTTTAAATATTATATATGGTAGTATATATCATGTTATTATTGTCAATACTGCATAATTCAGTGGAGTGGTATTTTTCTAAATGACCAATAGATCTTAAAAATTACGCACAGGTTAATAACACATTCAAAGTACCCAATACACCCTCTATTCACAGTCCTACATCCATACTTTTATTTTTTCATGCCTATTTTGCAAATTTGAATACACTGTTCCCTACTTTTTTTTTTTTTTTTTGCAGTTTTTGGCTGGGGCCAGGTTTGAACCCGCCACCTTCGGTATATGGGGCCGACGCCCTACTCCTTTGAGCCACACAGGTGCTGCCCCACAACACATTCAAAGTACAAGATAAACCAATGGAATCCAGTGCACCAGAGTTGGAAAAGATAACTGGTATGATTTCCAATTCCGCGTGGCAACTGACTTTTAAGAAATTTCCTTTTGTCAAATTAGTGTTGAATAATATTCACAATTATTCTTTAAAGTCTATTAAAATATTCCTTTTTAACATGCCTGTGTGAGCCTGGCTTTTCTTCATATATTTCAATAACAAGGGTATATCACAGATTGACTGCAGAGGCAGATATGAGAACCAGCTGTCGTTTACGAAGGCCGGTATTAACGGAACTGGCAAAAATGTAGAAAGGAATGCTCCCCTTCTTGATTTTACTTGGGAAAATTTAGCAATTATTCATAAAATACATTATTTATGATAGCATATAACAATTTAACACTGCTATTTTTAGACGGGTTCATAAATATTTAATTTTTTTTTTCAGTTTTATTTTTTGTGATTGTGAAGTATCGATTCACAGAGCCAAATAAAAGATCTTTGGGGTCCTCAGTCATTTTGAGGAGTGTAGAGAAATCAAAAATACTAAAAGCTGATGATCTAGACGGTGATTTAAAAAAAAAAAAAAAAAATCAGAATTCCAAACGACAAAATGTCAACATGTCACTGTCAGTATATTACGTACCGAGGAAGCGGGAAAAAGAGGACAGAGCACGTTGGAAACTGCTCCAAACAGAACCAGTGTGAACAACAACAACCACAACAAAGGAAACATGCCATTTCTTTGGTTTGTTTGATGCGGAAATAAACATGAAGCTTTTCAATCCAAGTGTGGGCACCTGCTCAGCAGTCAGGTTCTCACTAACTGCGTCTCCAATGCTATAGGTGTGCGGTCTAGCCTTCAGAGCCATGGACTTCTCCGTAGGACCTAACAGTGCAAATTAGCACGCTGCACCCTCAGGTTTTCAAGCAGAACATGCAAGCTGGTCTCATTTCTCCCCCCTTTTTTGTTTGTTTAGGGAATCATCTTTTGTCTTTAAGTCTTCTTTGCTTCTCTCTAGGATGACCTTGAAATATATATGGAACAATTAAGAATGACAAGAGGAATAGTTAAAATAACTATGCCAGGACAACAGGCATACACCATGACCGTCCTAGGCAAACCTGGACATACAATCACCTTATTTCTTCCCAGGCCATCACCCCAGGTCTGACTAGCGCTGTTCTCATTCCCAGAGGATCTACTACAATCCTTCCACCTGGAGACAACAGCCTTGTCCTTTCCCAAGAACACTGAAGGCCACCTGTCTGTTTCTCTGCCTCAACCCCTCCTCCTTACCCACGGTTCCTTCTCCTTCACCATCACAGACAACACACGATGGGTACAAGGGTACAAGCCTGTGCTTTCCTTTGCTTCAGCTCAATCCAATAACGATTAGATGAGCTGAGTAATTGTGATATTATTTAACACTAATTTGACAAAAGTAGGTTTCTTAAAAGTCAGTTGCCATGTGGAATTGGAAATCATACCAGTTATCTTTTCCAACTCTGCTGCATTGAATTCCATTGGTTTGCCTTGTACTTGGAATGCATTGTGACCCAATAAGGAGTCTCTCTTCCCCGTTTTCTTCTTCCCTGGTGGCACAAAAATTCTAGTCTTCCTTTCTACAAAGTCTTCTCTAGACCTCAAGGTAATGTTTTCTCTTTTCCTTTCACTATGTCCACTTGCTTCCTGCCCACTTCAAGACAAATCTCTGTCTGGAGAGTCTTTCTTTCTTTCTTTCTTTTTTTTTTTTTTTTTTTTTTTTTCCCATTCTTGAGATACTTTCCTAAGAAGAATATGTTCCAGCTCCATCCATGTAAACATGAAAGAGGTAAAGTCTCCATCTTTCTTTAAGGCTGCATAATATTCCATGGTGTACATGTACCACAATTTATTAATCCATTTGTGGATCGATGGGCACTTGGGCTTTTTCCATGA
>CAUYPK010075643.1:0-19818 GCA_963574355.1 Loris lydekkerianus
GTCCTCAAACTACGCCCCATGGGCCATATGTGGCCCACTGAGGACATTTATCCCGCCCGCAGTGTTTTTGCCACTGCTACCTGTCCTGCTTAGCAGCAGACTGCTCCCGGGCCAGCAGTGTGCATGTGTGGAATGTGCGCCGCACTCTCTGACTCCCCTCCTTCTCTCTGTCTCTCGACACCTCCTCTCAGTCTCGGGACTAACTGATACACACTTGCATCACTTGTTACGAGTAGCAGTGACAAATATGGAACCGGACACTGACCATCTCATTAGCCAAAAGCGGGCCCATAGTTCTCATCAAAATACTGATAAGTTTGTTGATTTAACTTTACTTGTTCTTCATTTTAAATATTTGTTCCTGCTTTGTTTTTTTACTTCAAAATAAGATATGTGCAGTGTGCATAGGAATTTGTTCACAGTTTTTTTTTTTAAACTATAGTCCGGCCCTCCAACGGTCTGAGGGACAGTGAACTGGCCCCCTGTTTAAAAAGTTTGAAGACCCCTGCACTAAGGGCTTTTTTAGAATAGCAAGTTCTTCCTCATTCTTCTTGCTGCCTAATCTCTCAAGGTCATAATTAAATAACTTTGCCTGATTTTTGGACAAGAACATGTAGGTTTTTGAATTTTGGCAGGAATCTCAGAGAGATCAGACACACCTGCAAGTTGGTTGGATCTTTATAATTCTCATCAGATGCAATCTGAAGTTTTTCCTGGATCCATTTTTCCAGTTCCTCAGCATCTCTTTGGAAAAACTGGAATCGATAGGAATCTTCCAGCTTCTGACGCCGAAGAGTTGACAGCTCCTTGAAGCGGTGGTACCGGTCTAGGACCTGCTGCCGCCTCTCCTGGATGTCCTCTGCTGTTTCCAGTACTTTGACCCCGCTTGGGTCCATTTTCTGAAAACAAAAAATGCCCTAAGTATGAATAGACACCAAAATAAAGTCAATGGAATTAGCCTCCTTGAAAGAAAGAATTATCAGATAACCCCAGCATACAAATGAGTTGAGAGGGTAGCCCCTTCCAAAGGTCTAACAGGGAAGTCTGGACCTCATTCCTTTATAAAAAAGGCCATCCACTCCCCTGCAACAGAGGATGCCCAGCCAACATGGCAGCGAAACCAAGTGAAAAGTATAAATGAGAGAACTATGGTTCATACTGTCAATTCTATAAGACTTCAAGGATTCAAAGAAAACACCAACTTTGGTACTTTGTTGACAAGCCCATTCAGGAGTCCCTTCATCTGGTCTCCGCATTTCCTTGTGTGGAGATTAGAAAGAATTGACCCTTACTTAAATCAGCTTTTCTCTCTACCTTTCTAGATTTTAGCCTAATATTTAATGATTATAAAATAAGTGAGTTATTGTGGCACCATAGCTCAGTGGGTAGGGTGCCAGCCACATGCACCAGGGCTAGTGGGTTCAAACCCAGCCCAGACCTAATAAAACAAAAAAATAGCCTGGTGTTGTAGCAGACACCTGTAGTCCCAACTACTCAGGAGGCTGAGGCAAGAGAATCTCTTGACCCCAAGAGTTTGAGGTTGTTGTGAACTACAACGCCACGGCATTCTATGGAGGGCAACAAAGTAGGACTCTGTCTCAATAAAAAATAAATAAAATAATAAAATAAAATGAGTTCTTAACAGCAACAATCAATAGAATTCAACTAGACAAAGTAGTTGATTTCTCAATTACTCCAAATTGTCAACCACACAAGTCTTCAGACTATCATAGAGCCTGGACAACGAACAGGCTTAGTTTCACCTAAATGTACACAACTAAAAGAAAACCAAATCAGTTTATCCTGGAGAAAAAAAGTTGTGAAAGATTTACCCTCCTATTTCTTTTCTTTATTTTTTCTGAGACAGAGTCTTATTATTTTGCCCTTAGAAGAGTGCCATGGCATCACAGCTCACAGCCACCTCCAACTCTTTGAGCTTAAGCGATTCTCTTGCTTTAGCCTCCTAAGTAGCTAGAACTACAAATAGCCCGCCACAATGCCCAGCTATTTTTCAGTTGCAGTTGTCATTGTTGTTCAGCTGGACTGGGTGAGCTTGAACCCACCAGCTTCAGTGTATGTGGCCAAGCTCTACTCACTGAGCTACTGGTGCCGAGCCTATCCTCCTTATTTCTATCTGCTATTTTGGAGAGAGAGAGAAGACTGCACCAACTTCAAGTTAACCACAAATGCAGGCTAACTGGATAGTTGGTACTTCCCTGAAGCACTCAGTCTGCCCCAACATTAAACCCTTAGATTTCTGATAAGTTTTACCAAACTTTAATGTCAAAAAGACAACCTGACCTACGTGATTATTTATTTTTTGGAGGCAGAGTCTCACTCTGTTACCCTGGGTAGAGTGCTGTGGCATTATAGCTCACAGCAACATTAAACTCAAGTGATCCTCTTGCCTCAGTTTCCCCAGTGGCAAGGACTACAGGCTCCCACCACAAAGTCCAGCTATTTTTTCGTCCTTTTTTTTTTTGTCACCACTATACAAATGAGGATGGTTTTTCTATTTTTATTTTTTATTTCATTTTTTTGAGACAAAGTCTCACTATGTCGCCATCTATAGAGGGCCATGTCATCACAGCGCACAGCAACCTCAAATTCTTGGGCTTAAGCAATTCTCTTGCCTCAGACTCCCAAGTAGCTGGGACTATAGGCATCTGCTACAATGCCTGGCTATTTTATTTTATTTTTTTGAGATAGAGTCTTACTATGTCACCCTTGGTAGAGTGACATGGCAGCACAGCTCACAGCAACCTCAAACTCTTGGCCGGGTTTGAACCCACCAGCCCCGGTATATGTGGCTAGAGCCCTAACCACTGAGGGATGGTGCTGAGCCAACAGTTTTCCATTTTTAATACAGATGGGGTTTCAAACTCCTGAGCTCAAGCAATCTACCCACCTGGGCCTCCCAGAATACAGGCGTGAGCTACCTCGCCCGGCCAATTTTCTATTTCTAGTAGACACAGGGCCACACTGGTTTTGAACTACTGAGCTCAGACAATCCACCTACCTTGGCCTCCCAGAGTGCTTATTATAGGTATGAGCCACCACACCTGGCCAACCTGACCTATTTTTTTTTTGAGACAGCACCTGAAGCTGTCGCCCTGGGTAGAGTGCTGTGTCATCACAGCTCACGGCAACGTCCAACTCCTGGGCTTAAGTGATTCTCTTGCCTCAGCCTCCCAAGTAGCTGGGACAACAGGCACCCGCCACAACGCCCGGCTATTTTTTGGTTGCAGCCGTCATTGTTGTTTGGCGGGCCCAGGCTGGATTCGAACCCGCCAGCTCAGGTGTATGTGGCTGGCGCCTTAGCCGCTTGAGCCACACGCGTCGAGCCTAACCTGACTTATTTTTGCAAGAAATCCATCATATACTATTTGATCTTATCAAGAATAAGCCATTTTATCCTCTAACCAATTAAAGATCACAGAAAGAAATAGGTATAGATTAACGACAAAAAGCTTCTAAACTTATCAGTAACCAGCAGTGCTGTGGTTCAAAGGAATAGGGCACTGACCCCATATGCTGGAAGTGGTGGGTTCAAGCTCAGCCTGGGCCAAAAAAAACTGCAAAAAAAAAAAAAAAAAATTGTCAGTAACCAATGACTTTCCATGTAACAAGCCATCTTCCCTTTCTAAACCTCAATTTCTTTTTCTTTTTTGCAGTTTTTGGCCGGGGCTGGGTTTGAACCTGCCACCTCTGGCATATGGGGGCAGCGCCCTACTCCTTTGAGCCACAGGCGCCACCCTAAAACCTCAACTTCCTAGAGCAAGTAAAAATGGCATGAAAAATGATAGTCAGGAGCAGTGCCTATGGCTCAATAGGTGGGGCACCAGCCCTATATACCAAGGGTGGTGGGTTCAAATCAAGCTCCAACCAAACTGCAACAACAAGAACAAAAAATAGCCAGACGTCGTGGCGAGTGCCTATAGTCAGCTACTTGGGGGGGGAGTGTGAGGAAAGAGAACTGCCTAAGCCCAGGAGTTGGAGGTTGCTGTGACACCACAGCACTCTACTGAGTGCGTTAAAGTGAGACTATGTCTCTTTAAAAAAAAAAATGACAGGGCAGCACCTGTGGCTCAAAGGGGTAGGGCACTGGCCCCATATGCCAGGTGGCAGGTTCGAGCCCGCCCCGGCCAAGGGGGGGTGGGAGGGAAAGAAAAAGAAAAATGACAGAGTCGGCTCCGCACCTGTAGCACAGTGGTTATGATGCCAGCCACATACACCAAGGGTGGTGGGTTTGAATCCAGCCCAGCTAAACAACAATGACGGCTGCAACCAAAAAGTAGCCAAAAAATAGCCGAGCGTTGTGGTGGGTGCCTGTATTTCCAGATACTTGGGAGACTGAGGCAAGAGAATCACTTCAGCCCAAGAGTTTGAGGTTGCTATGAGCTGTGATGCCACCATGTTCTACTCAGGGCAACCTAGAGATTCTGTCTCAAAAAAAAAAAAAAAGAAAAGAAAAAAAAGAAAAATGATATAGTCTTAAGTTCTTTCTAATGTTAAAATCACAATGTACATAAGGGTTTCTGGGTTTGGTAAGGAAGCTGACTAGACAAGCTTTAGAGTCCCTTCCAGTACTATTCTAGAAATTATAAATATATAAAGGTGGTGTGATCATCTGGGAATACTTCTGTTATCCTGTTGTCTGTCCCAGCTACCAGAGAAGAGTAAGCAAGCTACACATCAGGAATTAAGCCTAAGAAAGTGCTGTCTACTTCCAGCTGGGAGGTAAACGGCACCTCAAACCCTGGTGACGCTAGGGTTTCCAGCCCACATCCCAGCTCCTTAGGGATTCAAGCAGCTCCCAGAGGTTGTGAGAAGGCACTACCTATGCTTGACCTGAGCTTGTCTTCCTAAGGAAGAGTACACGAAGTCATTTTAGCCATGTCACCATTCCTTGCAAATTATTCTCCACATTTTTGTGGCATTACTGTTTTTTTTTTAATCTTTTGACACTCCGAAGTCTTTGGCTCCCTCCTGACAAAGAAGGAATCTACCCTGTTAGTGGGACCTTCATGATCTGGCACAACTTTCCTGCCTGATATCTTTCACCCATGCCCCCAACCCTCTTGGGATATAAAAATATTCTTTCTTCTCTGAAATACATGAATCCCTTTAAAATTCCAAGTTGTGTGTACATGCATTATCTGCCTAGAATGCCCCATGTCCCTTTTCTGCCTGGATAACTCCTCTATTTTTATCTCGACACCCACTGAAATGAGTAAACTGCAGGATCCTGACTGCTCACTAAACTGTACCAAGTGTTTGTTCCTTCCCTCTTTCTCAGAGGCAATCAATGTCTCTGTAGATTCACAAAGCACTTGTATATACTTCCCATGGTATGACTGGACTGAGCAACCTAATCTTTATATCCCTCATTTCTAGCACACAAAGGTCATTAAGCAATGTTTGTTAAACAAATGACCAAATACATGCTGAGTGTTATAGCTGCTCTCAGCAGCTGAGAGAAAGCGCTGTCTGCCATGCAGCAGTCCTGAGTTCACTTGGAAGGGGTAGGGAGAGAACTCAATGAATTCTCCACTTCCCATGCTGTAAAATTAGAATCCTATCCAGTTAAGTGCTGGATTTGTGACAAGAATGACAACAAAGAATGACTGACTAAAGCTCTACAACTAGGTGTCAACCTAACGAGTATGTCTGAATTACTAATCCTGGGTTGACCACATGGCAGTATACTCTGAGAAGGTAGCTGCTCTTTTTATTAGGATAGGGCAGAACCTCAAGGAAATAAAGCTCAAGAAGGCCTAGCTTTGCTTTGTATCCTCAGTAGATGGCTGTGTCTAAAAACATATTTTCTATTTTTAAAACAGATGTCAAAAGAATCCTTAAAACCAAAAACTGAGAGTGACCTTGAAAAAGTATATGTCTGCTCATGGCAGTTTCTGTGATAACGTTTATTTGTAACAGGCAGTTCTGGTTTACACTGCTAGCCTGGTTTGGAGAAGTACCAAAAACACCAGGCACATTTACTAGCAGTTAAAATGGCATCACTCAGTCCCCTTCTAGTTATTTATCTCCTCCAGCCACACCTCCCATCAAATTGCCTCACCAACCCTAATTACAGGCCCTCAGCAAGGTTCATTTCCCAAAATGTGACCTTTGCCAGTAATGTGCTCTTCTCTCCCATTCAGTATACACAAATACCTCAGGCTCCATGAAGCCTCTCCGCATCATCGGTCTCACTCCCCTCCCCATCCCCCTCATCTCTCATCTATCTTCCAGCACATCACATCTGCCATGTAAGCACTGTGTCCTCCCTACCAAACTGATGAGTTCTTTAAAGAACTATAAAGATGGGGCGGCACCTGTGGCTCAGCAGGTAAGGCGCCGGCCCCATATGCCGAGGGTGGTGGGTTCAAACCCAGCCACGGCCAAACTGCAACAAAAAAATAGCCGGGCATTGTGGCGGACGCCTGTAGTCCCAGCTACTCGGGAGGCTGAGGCAAGAGAATCGCCTAAGCCCAGGAGTTGGAGGTTGCTGTGAGCTGTGTGACGCCACGGCACTCTACCAAGGGCGATAAAGTGAGACTCTGTCTCTACAAAAAAAAAAAAAAAAAAAAAGAGAGAGAAAAGAAAAGAAAAAAAAATGCTCATCATCCCTAATCATCAGAGAAATGCAAATCAAAATCATCCTGCGATATCAACTAACCCCAGTAAGAATGGGCCCACATCACTAAGTCTCAAATCTGCAGATGTTGGTGTGGATGTGGAGAGAAGGGAACACTTTTACACTGCTGGTAGGACTACAAACTAAACAACCTTTCTGAAAGGAAATATGGAAAATCCTCAAAGAACTCAAACTAGACCTCCCATTTGATCCTGCAATCCCATTACCGGGGATCTACGCAGAAGAAGAAAAATCATTTTATCATAAGGACATTGGCACTAGAATGTTTATCGCAGTTCAATTTACAATTGGCAAAATGTGGAAATAACCTAAATGCCCACCAATCCAAGAATGGAGCCTGTGGCTCAGTGAGAAGGGCACCCATATACCGAGAATGGTGGGTTCAAACCCGGCACCGGCCAAACTGCAACAACAACAAAAAAATAGGTGGGCACCTGTGGTCCCAACTACTCAGGAGGTTGAGGCAAGAGAATCACCTAAACTCTGCTTCTTAAAAAAAAAAAAAAAAAAAAAAAATCCAGGGAGGCACCTATGGCTCAAAGGAGTAGGGTGCTGGCCCCATATGCCAGAGGTGGCAGGTTCAAGCCCAGCCCCAGCCAAAAACTGCAAAAAAAAATAAAAATAAATCCAGGAATGGATTAACAAGTTATGGCATATATATACCATTGAATACTATGTATACTATTTTAATACTATTAAAAAAGATGGAGACTCCCTGAATGAATCTCCAACAATTAAAAAAAAAACTTCAATACTTAAAAAAAAACATGGAGACTTTACATCTTTGTATTAACCTGGATGGAAGTGGAAACACATTCTTCTTAGTAAAGCATCACAAGAATGGAGGAGCAAGAATTCTATGGATTGGCTTGGCGCCTGTGGCTCAGGTGGCTAAGGCGCCAGCCACATACATCTGAGCTGGTGGGTTTGAATCCAGCCTGGGCCCACCAAACAACAATGATGGCTGCAACCAAAAAATAGCCAGGCATTGTGGTGGGCACCTGTAGTCCCAGCAGGAGAATCACTTGAGCCCAGGAGTGGGAGGTTGCTTTGATCCGTGATGCCACAGCATTCTACCTAGGGCGACAATTTGAGGCTCTGTCTCAAAAAAAAAAAAAAAAAAAATTTCTATGTACTCGATTCTCATATGAGGACAAATGATAACCTAGTACGTGGTGGGGGGTGGGGGAATAGGGGAACGGAGAGAGGGAAGTGGGGGGTGCCACAGTGTGACACACCACTTGGAGGTGGGACACAATTATACGAGCAAGTTTACCGAACAAATGCACTCAGTGTAACCTAGTTCTCTGTACCCTCAATGTATCCCCAACAACAACAAAAATAGGTAAGAAACCTTTTCAAAGTTTAATATGAAGAAAAATACTTTATAAAGTCTTAGCGAACATAAAACAAAAAAAAATTAAAAAATAAAAAGTAGCCAGGCATTGTCTCAAAATAAAATAAAATAAAATAAAGCCAGATCTGCTTGCATGCCATATGGAATAACTCTAAGAAGGTTCCTAAGAAATCCTAATTCAAGGCTTGGCACCCGTAGCACAGTGGTTATGTGCCAGCCACATACACCAAGGCTGGCAGGTTAGAATCCAGCCTAGGCCAGCTCAACAACAAAGACAACTGCAACAACAACAACAAAAAATCGGCAGGTGTTATGGCAGGCACCTGTAGTCCCAGCTACTTGGGAGGCTGAGGCAAGAGAATCGCCCATAGCTCAGTGAGTAGGGCTCTGGCCACATACACCATAGGTGGCAGGTTCAAGCCCAGCCTGAGCCAGCTACACAACAATGACAACGGCAACCAAAAAATAGCTGGGCATTGTGGCAGGCACCAGTGGTCCCAGCTACGCCAGAGGCTGAGGCAAGAGAATCAATTAAGCCCAGGAGTCTGAGGTTGCTGTGGAGCTGTGAGGCCACAGTGCTCTACCAAGGGCGACATAGCGAGACTCTGTCTCAAAAGCAAAAAAGAATTGGCTCGGTGCCTATAGCTCAAGTGGCTAAGGCTCCAGCCACATACATCAGAGCTGGTGGGTTCGAATCTAACCCGAGCCTGCCAAAACAACAATGACAACCACAACCAAAAAATAGCCAGGCATTGTGGTGGGGTGCCTGTAGTCCCAGCTACTTGGGAGACTGAGGCAAGAGAATGGCTTAAGCCCAGGAGTTGGAGGTTGCTGTGAGCTCTGATGCCACAGAACTCTACCCAAGGCAACAGCTTGAGGCTCTATCTCAAAAAAAAAAAAAAAAAAAAAAAAAAAAAAAAAAAAGAATTTTAGGAAATTAGAACATTCCACTTTTTCCTTGATCAGAAAATCTAACAAGGTTAGGTTTGAAGGGTCAGCCTAGTAATCCAAGGGCTCAACTCCTTTTGAGGGAATGAAAGTGAACAAATTAGTCTTTTTTTTTTTTTTTTTTTTGGAGGGGGAGACAGTCTCACTTTATTGCCCTCAGTAGAGTGCTGAGGTGTCATAACTCACAACAATCTCAAACTTGGCTTGTGATTCTCTTGTCTCAGCCTCCTGAGTAGCTGGGACTACAAACGCCCACCACAACGCCAACTTTTTTTTTTTTTTTTTGAGACAGAGCCCCAAGCTATCACCCTGGGTAGAGTGCTGTGGCATCACAGCTCATAGCAGCCTCTAACTCCTGGGCTCAAGCGATTCTTTTGCCTCAGCCTCCCAAGGAGCTGGGAATACAGGCGGCCGCCACAATGCCCGATCATTGTTTGGTTGTAGCTGTCGTTGTTTGGTGGGCCTGGGCTGGATTCAAATCCGCCAGCTCTGGTGTATGTGGCTGGCGCCTTAGCAGCTTGAGGTACAGGCCCTGAGCCTAGTATTTTTTGGAGACAAGGCCTTGCTCTTGCTCCGTCTGGTCTCAAACCCTTGAGCTCAGGCAATCCACCCTCCTCAGCCTCCCACAAATTAGTCTTTTGCTTCACAAATGCATGGAAGGACAAATTTGCATCTTCCTATCAGTACTGGACTTCCTTTTACTAATGACAAATAAGTATAGTATATTAAAAAAAAAAAAAAAAAGATTTCTTATGTTTATGTAGCGGAGCAGTTGTGTTTAAGCTGCCTATTCCACTGATTTGCTCCATAGTGTCTTTCTTTTTTTTGTAGAGACAGAGTCTCACTTTACAGCCCTCAGTGGTGTGCCATGATGTCACAGGACTCACAGCAACCTCCAGCTCTTGCGCTTCCGCAATTCTCCTGCCTCAGCCTCCTGAGCAGCTGGGACTACAGGCGCCCGCCACAACGCCCGGCTATTTTTTTGTTGCAGTTCGGCCGGGGCTGGGTTTGAACCCACCACCCTCGGTATATGGGGCCGGCGCCCTACTCACTGAGCCACAGGCGCCACCCCATAGTGTCTTTTAAAACATGAGCTACCATCAGCTTGTTCTTGTTTTTCCAGATCAAAGGTTCTGCCTTCCTTCACCATCTATTTAACATTCTGCTTGCACTCTGGCAGGTCAGCAAGCCTGTCTTTCAGGGTCATTCTGGGGAGTTTCTTATGTGTCTCATCCCTGGTACCTTGCTCTTCCCCATTCAGAATTTGCTCCTCTCTGTTCTGTTTGGCACACCTAGGACACTCGCCCACCACCTGTCCCCTTAGGCTGACATTCCCTGACCACAGGGTCTGACCAAGGCATTCCCTTGTAAAACAGTCTCTCTCTGATCCAAACAAAGGAAGCTGACACTGAGTAGCCATCCTAATGACTGCTGAAAGGTCCAAAGAGGCAAGATGGAGGGGTCTTCTGGGAAGGACTCTCTGCCAGGGTTCTGAAGAGAATGGGAGCAGCTGGACAGTGTAAATGCAGTGTGGGCCAAAAGGGAGCAGGGCCCAGACTAGGCAGAATACCAAGGGCAGCAGACACCACTAGCCTAGTCGTTGGGCTGGGAGAAGTCAGGGCTGTACAGCAAAGCAAAGGATCCTGGCAACTATCATGTCACAACCTCTCTGTAAGTAGGGACACCACAGTGTACTCCTTAGGGCACCAGAAGCCAGAACAGGTCAACTTCCTTTCTGATATCAAGCCTTGACCCCTTAAGTCAATGACACTCCCCACCATTATGAAACAAACACCTCCTAGGAGTAAACATAGGGTTGCATGGACACCATTTCTTCAGAATAAGGCATCAGTGGAGAAACATTCCCAGTACCTGGCTGCTGCTGATGAGGGTGGATCACTTCCAACTTAGCATCACTAGAGCAGAAAGGACCACAGATTGCAGATCCAGGGTGGGTCACAGTAGAAGCATCACTCACACAGGCCTGGGCTGCAGGGGTCCAAGGGGATGGTCCAGGAGCTGAGAGCTCCATCTCTGCCTCCCCTTGGCGAGCTCTGAGGCTGGGCATGGCTGGAACCTAAAAACCATCACGAACAGGTAAGTGTGCAAAGGGGCTCCTGCAGGGAATCCATCCTCCCATCACACAGGGGTCTCTTCCTCCACCCCTGTAGCTACCCAAAGAGAGCCTGATGCTGTTTAGTCCCAGTGATTGATGCTATCTTCCCTGATCTGGCACCCAAGGAGAGGGAATGGCAGCCATGGGGAGAAAGAGTTGTGAGCCAGGGCTGCAGGTACAAAGGGCTAAGATGCTGTTCACAAAGCAAAGTAAGCCCACTGTACCCAGCAGGCACCCCTGCCTCCCAAATGACCCTGGCCCATCATGACAGGAGAGTAGCCCCAGAGGCTACAGAGCGCTATGGGTCCACGCCTCTCACTGACTATTCCTGACATGCTACTCTGAAGCTGGGCACACCAGATCCAGCAAAGGCAGAGCAGCCAGGGGCAGGTTATACTAAAGACACACGTGGTCATCATGTGGCAATGTCCACCAATCCTAGTGGTCAATTCTGTCTGGGTTGCACTCTCCTGGCAGCATCTATAATGGGTGTCCCCAACTCTGCCTGGGGTGTCCTTCCACTGCATTAATTAATCCCTCCCAGCCTCTAATCTCCCTCTTCATGTTGGCACCCCAGGGTTCACTTCTGCACCTACACAAATTTCCTTGGTGATTTTTGGCCAGTCCTGAAATGTCAATGCTCCTTTTCCTGAAGACTTTCAAAACTGGGCTTATCTCCAGTCCTAATTGCTCCATCTAAGCAAGTGGCATGAAGGGGTCCCCCACCCCACCTCCACACTGCCCCTTCTGTGTAAACACACCACACCCTGAGTAAGGTCTATCTGGGAGCAGTGGCATAAGGCAGGATCTCACTCACACGGTACTCACTGACTCCTCTGCCCCTTAGGCATGAAGACAAGGCAGGAAAAACTGGCAGAAACTCCCAGTGGAAAATGCATGTCAATCTACAGACTGGATTTCTCCTTTTAGATACACCTTTTTCATTGCTGCCTGAACACTCACACCATATGCTGGGCTCTGTTCTAAGGGAAAGTGTCAGACACAGCAATACACTGTTGCCCTCATAAAGCTCATGGGGGAGACAGATAATAGCAAATTTATCAGTGAGCTGGGCTCTGGACAGAGGTAGCACCAAAGGGGCAGAGGGGTGGGGCAAGAGGGCATTTTAACTAGGAAGGTCAGAGAGGGCTGAGAAAGTGACCAAAAGGTGAGGGAGGGAAAGAGCCAAGCACACAAAAGGGAAGGCAGTCTGAGGCAGGGGTGGAGTGAAGGCAAAGGCTGGGGAAGGCAGGACAGGTTCCAGGAACAGTGGGGCAGCCAGTGTGGACAGGAAAACAAGGGAGCAGAGTCACACCCAAGAGGCATTGTCAGGTCCCACAGGCCTTGTAGCAAAGGTACAGCCTGAAATGGAGGCTCCCTATTGGGAGGTTGGAAGGCAGCTGGGAAGCTAGGCACAGTGGCTCACGCCTATAATCACGGCATTCTGGGAGGCCAAGGCAAGTGGATTGCTTTAACTCAGGAGTTTAAGACCAGCCCAAGCAAGAAGGAGACCCTGTCTCTGCTAAAAATAGAAAAACTAGCCAGGTGTGATGGAAGGTGCCTGTGGTCCCTGCTACTTGGGAGGCTGAGGCGGGAGGATCACTTCATCCCAAGAGTTTGAGGTTGCTGAGTTATGACACCATGGCACCAGGGAGAGAATGAGACTCTGTCTTAAGAAAAAAAAAAAAAATGGGTGGCACCTTTGGCTCAGTGAGTAGGGCGCCAGCCTCATATACTGAGCGTGGTGGGTTCGAACCCAACCAAACTGCAACAAAAAATAGCCGGGCATTGTGGTGAGTGCCTATAGTTCCAGCTACTCAGGAAGCTGAGGCAAGAGAATCGCCTATGCCCAAGAGCTGGAGGTTGCTGGGAGCTGTGATGCCATGGCACTCTACTGAGGGTGATAAAGTAAGACTGTGTCTCTAAATAAAAAAAAAAGGCAGCTGGGGAATGGCCCACCACCACCCCAAAAGGACACAGACTCCACGGGATACAGTCTCTCAGCCAGCAGGCTCTCTTTGTTCCTTTCTGTTTTGCCTGGGAGGAGGGATGTCAGAAGGTAGCAGTGTCACCTGCTGAGAATGAGGATGTGTTTAAGGGGATTTGGAAAGGGGATTAACATGCGTCTTCTCTGAAGAAGGGTGGCAGGAAGATGGTGCAGGAGTCAGGATGATGGTAGATGTCACCTACAGTGTGTCCAGGGAAGGAAGAAGGGCTGGGTAGGGCTGTGTTCATGAAGGAACGCACACATGACTGCAGAGAGAAGGTAAGATAATAAGTACAGGGTCAATCCTTGAGGATGCAAGCAAGGAGATATGGACAGGGCTCACAGGGATGGTCACTAGGGACAGGCAGGCCTTGACTGCCCCATGAAGGTGAGGCACCAGGCACATTACTGAATGAGGAGACAAAACTAACATCTCAAGATTAACCCAGCAGAATGCTCAGAGGGAGGGATGAGATGAGTCACCCTCTGCCTGCTCTGAGGAAATCTTCAGGCCAGAAATGGTGGCTGACGCCTGTAATCCCAGCACTCTGGGAAGGCCAAGGTAGGTGGATCACTTGAGCTCACAAGTTCACCATCCTGCACAAGAGTGAGACTCCATCTCTAAAAAAAGAGCCAGGCGTTGTGGTAGACGCCTTTACTACCAGCTACTCTGGAGGTTGAGGCAAGACTCCTTGAGCTCAGGAGTCTGAAGTTGCTGTGAGCTATGACACTACAGCACTCCACTGAGGGCAAGAAAGTGAGACTGTGTCTCAAAAAAAAAAAAAAAAGAGAGAGAGAAACCTTCATTCTCCTCATCAAAGACACGATCATTTGCAATATTTATATAGTTCATTTTACTTTAAAATACTTCGAATTCTCATCATTGTTACTCCATAAGGCACTGGTTCTCAAACTTCCTAATGCTGCAAACCTTTAATACAGTCCAAAGAGGCCACGAACCACAGGTTGAGAACCGCTGCAAGGGCGCAGTCATATGGCTCAAATTTTTTAAAGTAAAAAAGAATTTATGATGAACAATCTCCCAGTCAGGGACTCAGTTTCCCTCTGCTTCTAGTATACCCCTTCAGATTATGCTAAATTTATACAAATATGTATATATATTTTTTGCCTATTTATTATAAATTACACCAAACTATGCTTTTGTTTTACACCTTGTTTTTCTCACCTCATTATATGCAAGATCTTGCTCACAAGGATACAAAATTATGCAAGATCTTGCTCACAAAGACACAGAATTAATCTGTGGTAGGCAAAACACTCCGTAACCCCGCCCCCCGCGTCCATGTCCGAATCCCTAGAACCTGTGGATGTTACCCTACACAGCGAAAGAAAGTTTGCATAGGGAATTAGGGTTATAGACATAATTATTACCCTGATGGACCTAATCACATGACCTCTTAAGACCCTGAGAAGGACCTTTCACAGGATCACCTGCAAAGACCTCCACGTGCCGAGGGCCACACAGGCCGGCAGGCGGCAAGGAAACGTGGACCTTCGTGTAACAAGACAAAGAAGCAGATCCTACCAACAGCCTGACGAGCTCAGCAGCAAAGTTTCCAGCTAAAGGCTAGACCTGCTGCTGGAAGGCAGACAACTGAACGTCCCGCAGCCACTCACAGAAGGAGTCTGGCTGATCCCTCTGTAAAGCTGGCCCAAACGCTCCCCCTCCCCAGAGTCCCTTCTGCACCCGGAAAGTGACTCCACCACCGGTGGAACCTTCCAGGACACCTGGTGCCAAGTGAAAACCCCTTTTCTCCCAGGCTCTGAGGGCCTCCGGCGAGGCATCGAATTCCTGGAGCCTCTTCCTCCAACCCGACCTCGCGCGCCGAGAACGGCGCTCAACCGCACGTATGTCCGCAGTGCCTGTGGCGGCCTTGCAGCGCAATAAGGACGCCGGCCGCGGCGTACTGCACCGAGGGACCCCGCGGTGCACAGCAGCTAAGCCGCCAGCTGAGGCTCGACCCCCGCCCGGGACTCCCACAACCCCCCGCGCGGCCCCGCCCCCGCCCCGAAAGGTGCCGAATCACCTCCCCCACGGAAGTGGCTCGGAAACAGGTAGACTCACGGTGGTAAGCGTGGGGCCTTTGCCCAACTCTCTCACCTACTCAAGTAGTCGCGCGCTGTAGGTAAAGCTGTACTGCAGCGCCAAAGTGTCTCGACTCTCCGGCCTCTAGCACCCGGAAGTTCTGCGCGACTTCCGGCCGGTGGGCCGGGCCGATCTGAGACGTCGTCGCCTCTCTAGACGGCGGGAAGCCAGGGCCACTCTGTGGTTCTGGTCAAGGCCTAGGGTTCCGAACCGCCATCCCAGAGCATCTCCTGAGAGCCGACTCGGATACTGGACTGGCAGTAACAAAATAAAGGGGACACAAATGCAGGGGGGACTACATATTATGCTGTGGCGGTAGATTTTAATACACAGGTCCTCAGAATCAGAACAGATTGTAGCTTTATAAAATGTAAGAACGCCCTGGGAAGAACAATCAGTAAGCGATCAACAGATAAGTAGAAAAATCCAAATTCCTTCAGCTGTGTTAGGTGCCTAAACCCTTCCCCCGCCTCCCCTCCCTGAACAGTCTACCTGGCCCCAGCCCAAGAGTTCCGTGGGAAAGACCCTAGCATGCCTCCATGGACTAAAGATCCAGTGGTAAGACAGGATTTATTTTACAGAAAAACACCAAAGCTCCCGGCAGAAAACCCAAGTGTGAAGAAAGCTCTCTCCTCTGCCTGTTCTTTGTCTAGGGGTACATATAGTCGCATGGGTTCCTCTGTAGTTACCTTTGGCCAGTCCTTGGTAACAAATGAATAGCTACAGTGCCTCTTATTCCCAGGCCTAGGAAGAGTACATGAAATTGACCAGGCCTGGACTGCGCTTATAGCTCAAGTGGCTAATGTGCCCGCCACATACACTAGAGCTGGCCGGTTCAAATTCGGCCCAGGCCTACCAAACAATGACTTAAGTACAACCAAAAAAACAGCCGGGCTTTGTGGCAGACACCTGTAATCCCAGCTACTCAGGAGGCTGAGGCAAAAGAATTGCTTGAACCCAGGAGTTGGAGATTGAAAGAAAAGTAAGGTGGCTAACGCCTGTAATCCCAGAACTCTGCGAGGCCCTGGTGGGTAGATCTCTTGAGCTTGGACCAACCCGAGCAAGAGAACCTGTCTCAAAAAACATCCGGGCATTGTGGTGGGCGCCTGTAGTCCCAGCTATTTGGGAGGCAGAGGCAAGAGAATCACTTAAAACCAAGAGTTTGAGGTTGCTATGAGCAGTATACCGAGGGCGACAAAGTGAGACTCTGTCTCAAAATTTAAAAAAAGCAAACATTTAATTTTTAAATCTATGAAACACAGTGTAAAGTGTATTCAGAGAAAAATAAGTAGCTTTAAGTATATTTTTGTTATGAAATGAGATAAAAACATTTATCTCAAGAACATAGGGAAAAAAGGGAACGTTGGGTTGGCTCACCAGCACAGTCCTTGCACTTTGTTTTTTTTTTTTTTTTGAGACAGAGTCTCACTTATATCACCCTGGGTAGAGTGCAGTGGTTTCACAGCTCACAGCAACCTCAAACTCTTAATCTTAAGCGATTGTCTTGCCTCAGCCACCTGAGTAGTGGGGACTACAGGCACCCCCCATAACGCCCGGCTATTTTTTTTGTTGCAGTTTGGCCGGGCCGGGTTCGAACCCATCACCCTCGGTATATGGGGCCTGCGCCCTACTTACTGAGCCACATTCGCCGCCCAATTCTTATGAAAAAATTTTAAAAATTAAAATAATTAGGCCAGCCCAGTGGCTCATGCCTGTAGTCCCAGCATTCTCAGAGGTTGTGGTGGGTGGATCACATGAGTTCAGGAGTTTGAGACCAGCCTGGGCAAGGAGACTCCTCTGCTAAAAATACAAAAACTAGGCTCAGGGCCATAGTTCAATGGTTAGAGCTGGCCACATAACACTGGGGCTGGTGGGTTCGAACCTGGCTGGGGCCTGCTAAAAAACAGTGACAACTGGGTGGCACCTGTGGCTCAAAGGAGTAGGGCGCTGGTCCCATATGCCAGAGGTAGTGGGTTCAAACCCAGCTCCAGCCAAACAACAACAACAACAACAATGACAACTGCAACAAAAAAATAGCTGGGCATTGTTGGGGGTGCCAGTAGTCCCAGCTACTTGGGAGGATGAGGCAAGAGAAACGCTTAAGCCCAAGAGTTTGAGGTTGCTGTGAGCGGTGACGGCACAGTAGTCTACCAAAGGCAATATATTGATACTCTTCCCCCCCCCCAAAAAAAAAAAAAAAAAAAGTAAAACTAGCTGGGTTCCTGTAGTCCCAGCTACTCAGAAGGCTGAGGAAGGAGGATCACTTGAGCCTAGGAGTTTCAGGTTGCTGTTGATACAGAACCGGTGGTGCCCCAGCCACCTGGGTAGAGCTGAGGGGTGGACCTGCTGGGGGCCGGGAGTGGGGGGTAGCTGACGAGTGGGACGATAGTGCAGGGGGGTTCCAGTAACCATAGGGGCCAGACAACTGCTGGAGAGACACCAGCGCATTAGTCTCTCTCCCGTTTCACTTGCAACTTGCAGCTGAACAGGGAACCCCCACTTCCCAGGTTTCCTAGGCGTGGGAACCAAAGGGATTGTATCCATCCATTTGTTATGAATCCACGCCAAATGTAACTACAGAGGAGCCTTGCATGCTAAATGTAACTACAGAGTCCACACCAAATGTAACTACAGAGGTCAGAAAGCAAGCCAAATGTAACTACAGAGGAATATATATATATCTCCCCCTGGAAAAAGAGCCCAGAGAGACAGAAAGAAAGATAGAGCTTTTTTCCTGACTTGGGCTTTTTTCTCTCTGCCAGGAGCTTTGGTGTTTTGTATTCTTTTCTGTAAAATAAATCCTATCTTACCAGTGATCTGTGGTTCCTGGATTCATTCTTCAAAAAATTGAGACCAAGAACCTACTGAAGACGAAATTCCGGTATCGCTGTGAGCTATAACGCAACAGCACACCTGAGCTGGCAGATTCGAATCCAGCCCGGGCCCACCAAAAAACAATGACGGCTGCAACCAAAAATTACCCAGGTGTTGTGGCAGGCGCCTATAAGTCCCAGCTACTTGGAAGGCAGAGGCAGGAGAATGGCTTGAGCCCAAGAGTTGGAGGTTACTATGAGCTGTGATGCCATAACACTCTACCCAGGGCGACAGCTTGAGGCTCTGTCTCAAATAATAATAATAATAATAATAATAAAATAATAATAAAAATAAAAAATTGTAATTTCAGAAAAGGCAAGGAACCTGTCTCTCTCTGCCTGCAGTAAGCCATGAAGATTTCTCTGGTAGGGGTTCTCTCCCCCTACCATGGTGAGAAAATAGCTCTTATCACCAGAAACTGCGAATTGGGGGCAGCAGTGACCTGAGCACGCATATCAAAATAGCCCTGTCTTCCACCAGCTTTACATCCTGCCTATACATCCTAGTGAAGGCCCTAGAAATTTACTTCCCCTATCCTGACTTCCTTCATCCTGTTATTTCTTCTCAAATATATAATTCTTTGTCTAAAAAATATAAAAAGCATCTTGTATAAAAAGCCCTCCCACCCCTACAGCTTTTGGCCGATTCTTCAGACTTCACTCTCATGTGAATTTTCCCCTACAATTAATAAAATGTGTATGCTTTTGACAATTTGCCTGGTGTCAGTTCAGTGTCTAGATCTAGCTGAAGAGCCCACTAAGAACTGAGTGAAAGCTTAGGGGTGACCTCTGGTCCCTGCATGGTAGAAGACACCGAAGTGGTGAGATTCTGGGGTGATAATTAGTAGGGCACAACCAGAGCCTTTCTTTTACCTCAAAGGACCATATAATCCATATATAATAGTAACTTTGGGCAGCACCTGTAGCTCAGTGGGTAGGGCACCAGCCACATACACCAAGGCTGGCAGGTTTGAACGAGGCCCGAGCCAGCTAAAGCACCAATAACAACTGCAACAAAAAATAGCCGGGTATTGTGGCAGCTGCCTGTAGTCTCAACTACTTGGGAGGCTTAGGCAAAAGAATTGCTTAAGCCCAGGAGTTTGAGGTTGCTGTGACCTATGACGCCACCACACTCTACCGAGGGTGACATAGTGAGACTCTGTCTCAAAAATAAAAAATAGTTGGCTCGGCACCTGTGGCTCAAGTGGCTAAGGCCCCAGCCACATACACCTGAGCTGGCGGTTCAAATTCAGCCCGGGCCCACCAAACAACAATGACGGCTGAAACCAAAGAAACATTAGCGGGGTGTTGTGGCAGGCGCCTGTAGTCCCAGCTACTTGGGAGGCAAAGGCAAGAGAATCACTTGAGCCCAGGAGTTGGAGGTTGCTGTGAGCTGTGATGCCACAGTACTCTACCAAGGGCAACAGCTTGAGGCTCTGTCTAAAATACATAAATAAATAAATAAATAATAGTAACTTTGGTCCCTCCTGTTTATTCTTTTTTTTTTTTTTCACGTTTGGAGATTTTAATTCATTTTTACAAAATCTAAACTGGCTGAGCCTCAGGGTACAGCAACAGCTCAGGGAGGGGTGGGATTATCTGCTGGTCCCCACCTCCCCAGGTGGAGAAGGAGGTCTCATGCCAACAGCAGCAACTCTCAGCTCCCAGCCAATGCTCATGGCTCAAGCAGGGAGTGGGGTGGGTGTGGAGGTTGGGGTGGGAGTAGGGGTAGGGGGAAGCTCCCGAGGCTCAGACACTGCTTGCTTCTC
>CAUYPK010075644.1:0-39872 GCA_963574355.1 Loris lydekkerianus
TCCATACTGAACCTCAGAGTCAAAGCATTCTATGATAGACAAACTCTTATCTGACAATGTGAATGTTACTTTTTTTGCATTATTATTATTATTATCATTGCTCAATATTTCGTTGCAGCAATCGCCTGATTTCTTTTCTGAATGTATTTATCTTCGTTTGTTCTTTATGAGGTTTTTGTTTCTAGTCCTTGTCTTAAACATTGTTATTGTTATTAAATTTTAATCCTTTTTAATTTTGTGAAGGCAAAAAGTAGAAACCAAATAAACACATGTATGTGTAAAATAAAATAAAATAAAAATGATGATGTATGCTTTTTCAGCTACAGAAAAATTATAAAAAAGATCCCCAGATCATTTTCTGTAGACATCACAATACCCAAAGAAAAAAACAAATTACCAAAAAGAGTGCCATTGACCCATATCATTTGTAAATATAGCTCTGAAGAGATTGCACCAACATTTTACGTTACTTTTGGTTCATATTCCAAGAGCAATTCCTTGTTGTGATATTCTTGCATTATATAGGAAGTAGTAGAACTTATGAAGGTATATTATGACAAGTTAAAGATGCATATTATAAGTTAAAGATGTATATTCGACACCAAAGAAAAAGATGGTGAAATCCCAAATTCATTTTGTGAAGCCAACAAAACTTTAATAGCCAATCAGAAAAATAGTGTACAAAATAATACCATTATACTGACCTAGCTGCAAAACTTCTACATGAAGTATGTGAAAAGTGACTGTATCAACACTCATGTGGCAGATATTCTTTGTTAATAACCAATAGCAGGCACCAGTCTCATACACCGAGGCTGGTGGATTCGAAACTGGCCCAAGCCAGCTAAACAACAATGATGACAACCTCAACAAAAAGTAGCCGAGCATTGTGGCGGGTGCCTGTAGTCCCAGCTACTGGGAGGCTGAGGCAAGAGAATAGCTTAAGCCCAGGACCTCAAGGTTGCTGTGAGTTGTGATGCTCCAGCACTCTACTGAGAGCAACATAGTAAGACTCTGTCTCAAAAAAAAAAAAAAAAAAAAAAAAAAACCAGCAAAGCCCACTCTCTTGCTAACAGAACCTTTCCATTGCTCAGACCGTGTTTTGGAAAGCCCTGGGTATTCTCTCATGATTGCTTACAGCCACTGTTATTCCCTTTTGTTGGTGATTGGTTTGGGGGTGGAAATTGTACTAGTTAATGCGTGATATCAAGAAATTTGTTGGGACTTTCAGGAAAAGGTTGTCCTTTGTGATAAGATAGAGGACCAAGAAAGTGAAGTCCTGTCACCACGAGTCCCCATTTTTTTTTATGTTTGGGATGCAGGTATGAGAATTGTTGTTTTGAACTTCAGTGTTTATCTTAAGACCATGAGAAGGGACATAGCACACATATGTTGAGACCATCATACAGAAACAGGATGAACCCTCACCCATAATGTGGTCCAGAGGTCAAGAAGGATGATACCACACACTCACTTCAAAGGGTATTAAAATATTTACCTATGAACTTTGTGAGGAGAGCAGCTAGGCCTCCCAAGTTGGTCCAAAAATGGCTTGAGAGAGCAAGGAAAAGAGGCTATCTTGGGATTTACTTGTTATTAGGGGATTAGGAGTGAGGCTCAGGTGGGGCTCAGGTGAGGCCTGCCTGCCTGCCTTCCTTCCTTCCTTCCTTCCTTCCTTCCTTCCTTCCTTCCTTCCCTCCTTCCTTAGCACTGAGCAGTGTCTATGTTCCCAGTAATGTGCTGGGCTTGGAGGGGGCGGCATATGACAACCATCCCTGCCTTTAGGAAACTTACAAGAAACAAAAAAGAAACTCTTAAGAAGTTATTGATCACTGATCAGCAATTTTAAAACCACTTTAAGAGATGATTAAATGCTGTGTATCTCAGACTAGGAAAGCAGGGTTGCAGAGGAAAAGGACAGTTTCCACAGAGAAATGAGATGAAAACTCACAGTGAAAAATGAGTAGGGATTATACTGTTGGCAAGGAGAATGGGCCATTGCAAAAAAGAAAGAGAAGAAAGAAAAAGAGAGAGAAGGGAAAGGAAGGAAAGAAGGGAGAGAGGGAGGAAGGGAAGGAGAGAGAAAGAAGGAAGGGTAGAAAGAAAGGAAGAGAGAGAAGGAAAGGAGGAAAGGAGGTGGGAAGGTGTGTGGTAGGTCGCAGGCTCAGTGCCGAGCTCGCCCTGGCTGGATCGGAGTATGGTGAGAACAGCCTGAGTAAAGCATAGCAGGCCACCCTCAAGAATTCTCACATTTTCCCTCCGACTCTAGAAAGTCAGCCATGCATTTCATTCCTCCATTTAGCCATTCCAGACTTATGAAGCACCTACTGTGAACCAAGAACAGGTATCAGTTGCAAGCTCGGAAATCAGTAAGACGGGTCCTCGCTCTTCAGGTTCTCACTGTCTAGGAGGGAGAGCCCCACCCCTCCCCACCCCCCCGACCCCCGGGGAATCAGATAATAATACAAAGCAGCAAAATCTGTGATGAAAGGTCACACAAAAAAGTGGAGACCAAAGGAAGCAGCAGTTGGTTTTCCCCGGGGCACTTAGGAGAAGCTTCACAAAGCCAGACTCCTCCAGTTAGAACGATGGGGATGGACTGACCCTGAGTGGAGGCTCGTTGCCACTCTCTGCGCTCATACGAGACGGCCTCCCACTTCGTTTTCCTCTCACTTTCTATGGATCATGAGCAAATTAAGGAAAAAGGAAAGAAGGAAGGAAAGGGGAAGGGAGAGGGAGGGGAGGGAAAGAAGAACAGCCTAAGCTGCCTGGGAGGGGGCAGAAGGGCACTCAGAAGGGGGGACAGAGAGTCTTGCAGGGCATCACAGCACACATGCCGCCAGCTATATCCAGCTATATCCAGCTATATACCCAGGCTGCTCTCGGGGAATGGCAGAAACACATTCTTCCCAGATTTTCACATTTTTTCCAAGAGCACTACATATGACGAAATGTCTGCCTAGATCTATCTGTCTATCTATCTACATCTCTCTCTCTCTCTCTCTCTCTCTCTCTCTCTCTCTCTCTCTCTGCTGAGGGATAAATGTCCTCTAGTCAGAGGAAAGGGTTGGTGATTAGGCCTTGCTCTGGCTTCAGAGGTACCAAATGCCCTGACATCTGTGTTGTCCCACCCTGGATTGGGGTCTCCCCTCAGGTCTGACTTTATAATCTCATAACCAGCATCAGGGAACAAGCAGTGCTCACTGGCTCCAGAGGGCCACAGGGATGAAGTGTACAGGTCAGCGCAGAAGCTCTGGTACCCTGTCTTCAGAGACGACTAGTCAGCTTTTACAAGGCAGAGGGAATGGAGATTAAAAAGGTAAGCCCCATAAGAAAAAGTATCCTAGTGTGAAAGCTAACCCGGGATCATGCTACCAGTCATTAAAGGGAAGACTCATCTTTTCAAAGCAAGTAACATCTCAAGATCCAGCAAATAATCCATCTGCATGGCTTATTTTTGCCAAAAGAAAATTTTCAACTGCTAGAAGATAAATCAGTTATATCAAAAGAGTGATTCCCTTTCAGAAGTAGATTTTTTTTTTGAGACAGAGTTTTACTTAGCTGCCCTCAGTAGAGTGCTGTAACATCACAGCTCACAGCAACCTCTAACTCTTGGGTTTAAGCGATTCTCTTGCTTCAGCCTCCCAAGTAGCACCCACTACAACGCCCAACTATGTTTTGGTTGTAGTTGTCATTGTTGTTTGGCAGGCCCAGCCTGGATTCGAACCCAACAGCTCCAGTGTATGTGGCTGGCACCCTAGCCACTGAACTACAGGCACTGAGCCTCAGAGGTAGATTTTAATTTTTCTTTTGCTATTAATATATTCCACTAAGCATCGTTTTTCTGTCTCTTACTACTCACTCCTCCACTGCCCCAAGTGTAATGCCACCTAAGAGAGGATCGGTGCTGGCCTGGGGCTCTGAGTTAAGTTGGCTTAGGGGTTATATGGCCTAAGCACTCTCCACAAGCAATTTTCCCTGTCAGTCAATTTCTTCTTATTACAAGAAGGACCTCCAGTACGGCTGCTCTTGTGGTTGGATTCCAGGACACTGCTGTGCCCCATGTAATTTAGGAAGCTCTTTGATTATACAGGTGAATGGCTCTACTTGTTTCCCCAGCAGATGTTTAGTTGAAGTCCCTTCCCTATGATTATGACTTTCTTTGGTCAAAAGGAAAGTAACTTGAGAAAGCTGGTCCAGGAATGAAGAACAGGGAGGCAGCCACAAAATGAATTTTTGAACTCTCCAGACTGCATTTTTGACTATACAATCCGGAACCAACCTTATTATTAACTGTAATTACCAGCCCCAGGCACAAGTCATGGGGCCCCCAAAGAGGACCTGAGCTTGCTACAGTATGTATCCCCAAGTTTAGCTATATTTTTTCATGCACAGCCATTTACTAATAGAGGGATTATGAACCTCTAGGTCAAGGTGGCTCCAAACACAAAAAGACATTGATAGGATCCTAAATAATGTAAAACATCATCCATCACTAGAACCTTAAAATTTAAGTACATCTAGACCTCACTTAGGTGAAGGTGTGTTTAATACAAACATGATGAAAAGATGTGCTTAATACAACATATTTTTTACAAATATTGACTATTGGAAAATAAAGCTCTTCCCCTCAAGGACCTGCATCAGCCTCAGACTAATTAATTTGATGATCTTCTTGGGAATTGAGAACGGGCATTGGTTTAAGAACGATTAGGCCCTATTTGATATAAACCACACTAATCAGATAAATTGTTGGCAACAGGTCACTCTCATCTGATTGTGAAAAGTATGTCAGTTTCTATAGCACCACATATTGTCTCAATAATGTACCTCAGATTGTCCCAGGGAAATATTTTAAAAGTAGAACAGAGTGGGCACTTATATCTCTGGGGTATAAGAAGAATGTTAAGGGCCCAGGAATTGGACTGAACCAGCCCCACACACAAGCAAGACATATCCTTGAAGATTAGTTTGTTATGTTAAATGTTCATGAGGCTACCACAGCCTATTTCATATGAATATACATGCATCCATGCTCCACTTCAAATAGTGACATAAGCTACTTACCATTCAAATTGAGGCTCCAGAAGGGTTTTATGTGTTCATTCTAGAGAGATATTTGCTACCCCAGAAGACTGTTGCCAGCTTGAGAAACTTGGTCATGCAGGACACAATGGCTTGGAGAGGAGATAGATCTCCAGCCTCAGTCTTACTCAATGAGGGAGACAGATCCAGGAAACTTAGACTTGCAGAGACCAGGGTCCCTTAGCAGACATTTTAGTTAATCTCAGGTCTTTAGGGCACTTATTCCTATCTATCCAGGGGAAGATCCAGGGGATGTTCAAACTTTTGGCTTCTTGGCACCATGTTGGAAAAAGAAGAGTTGTCTTTGGCCACACACTAAGTACATAAACACTAATGGAAACTGATGAGCAACAAAAAAGGTATATGTATATTTTTCATGATATCTGCCACCATAGAGAAGCAAAAAATTTGTCATACATATGTGTAATCCACCTGTGGCCCACAGACCAGACTGTACACCCATTCTAGCCCCATGCTAACTGTCTGGAGGCTCAGCTAGGAAAGGGAAATAATTTCATTAGGCCAGTAAGAGACTCAATGGTTCTAAAGGGTACTGAGAAGCTGAGAAGTGTGTAGTGTGTATGTGAGTGTGTGTGTGCACCTGTGTCCTAAATATAAACTAGTTGCAACAGCACATTGATAAACAAAGTGGTAGGAAACCATCAGAGATCCTGAGGAACTATGAACCCTGAGCAGAGAGCAATGAAGAAATGAGATGTGGCTAACCCAGGAGAAACCGAGAACACCATCTGGACACAGGAAATGGCAGTTCCAGTCCAATGGTGTTCATGAAGTGGAAGGAGTGGGGGGTCCACAATACATCTTCTGGGCTGTTGCACAGATTACTTACAGTGAACATGGGATGCAGGCAAAACTTCCAAAGGGAAAGTTGTAATAAGAAGTTGCATTTCCTGAGCACCGCTATGTGCTCAGCACTGGACTAAGCAAGGGACAGCCGATCCTGTGCATCAGTGTGAATGCCGTAATTCCAGTAAATGAGGAGCTTTGAGAATAAAAATGACTGGGACAGAGATAGAAAGGAGAATGGCAGTGAAAGGGCTTCTATTCAAGCAGGTGCTTGGGGAAGGCTCTCTGGTAAGGTGATATTTGAGCAGAGACCTGAAGGAAGGACAGAGGGAATCATTTGGATATCTTTGGGACGAACACCCTGGACAGAGACAGCAACAAGTGAAAAATGTGCTTGGCAAGTTTCAGGAGGACCAAGAAGGCCACTGTTACTGGAGCAGGGAATAGGAGTGAGGATTCTAGGAGGTGAGGTTGGAGAAGCAGACAGAGCACCTGTGTACAGGGTCTTGTAAGCCACAGTGAGGCTCCTGGATGTTAAGTGTAATGAGAATCACACTTCTCAGGTTGCTGGAGAGGAGTAGAGAACAAATGGACAACAGTGGGAGCAGTTGATGGAGGTGAGAGAGCAGGCTGGTATTTAGAATAGAGAGTATGCTACAGTCTAGGCTTGGGCTAGGCGGTAATGACAGAGGAAGTGAAAATTGGCTCGGTTCACATTGTACCTGAAAGCAAAAGCTGTAGGATTTTCCCTAAGACACAGCAAAGTCTAGACTTAAAACTAGGCAGGTAGACAGCAGCCCCATCCACCCACCCCCTGGCCAAGACATCAGACCTTAAGAAGGTCTAGTCTCACTGCAGCCCCCTCAATGCGCCTACCCCGTGCTCTCTGCTGCCACCTAGCGCCCATGACTCTTCCCAGCCCCTGCCCCTGAGTAGTGTGTGCTCATCAAATATTTATGAAGAAAGTATCTTCTGTCCGGCCCTCAGTTTCTTCATCTATAAATAATCTTTCCTATAATGTGGAGGATGATTATGGATGTATTTTTTTTCATGTAGGAATACACTTTTTTAATTGTTGCCTTGAAGAGTTCTTGAGCACCCTGTTCTAGTACTCAGAATGAAGGGGCTCTAGAATCGTTAGGTCTTATTGCAAAGTTAAGATTAAACTAATTAAAACTATAAAAAAACACCTGAATTCCTTGGAAAACAGTTGGTAGTTCTTCAAAAAGCTAAATGCAGAATTTCCATAGAACCCAGTGACTCCATTCCTTGGTATACATAAAAAAGAATTGAAAACAGGTGCTCAGACAGAGCCTTGTACATGAATGTTCATAGAAGCACTATTCAGAATAACCAGAAGTTGGAACAATCCTAAGTCCATCAACAGATAAATGGATAAACAAAATGTGGTATATCATATAACCATAAAATGAAATATTACTTGGCTATAAAAAGAAATAAAGTATTGGCTCAGAGGCTAGGGCTCCAGCCACATACACTGGGGCTGGTGGGTTTGAACCTGGCCCAGGCCTCCTAAACAACAATGACAACTATAAGAAAAAAATAGCTGGGCACTGTGGCAGGCACTTGTAGTCCCAGCTACTTGGGAGGCTGAGGCAAGAAAATCACTTTAGCCCACGAGTCTGAGATTGCTGTGAGCTGTGATGCCACAGCACTCTACTGAGTGTGACATAGTGAGACTCTGTCTCAAAAAAAAAAAAAAAGTATTGCTACATGCTATGATGTGGATGAACCTTGAAACTTTATGATGAATGAAGGAAGCCAAACACAAAAGGCCATATATTGGATGGTTCCATTTAGATGGACTATCCAGAAAAAATAACCCATAATGACAGAAGGTAGACGGGTATCAGACAGAATCTGAGGGGAGGATAGAAGTGGGGAAGTAACTGCTTGATAGAGGTGGGATTTTCTTGGGGGGTAATGAAAAGATTTTGGAACTTGATAGAGATTCTGGTTGCACAGCACTAGGAAAGGGATAAACACTCCTAAATTGTACAATTTAAAATAGTTCATTTTATGGTATGTGAATTTCACCTCACTATTAAAGACAATTCACTTGCTCAGTCTCACTAGCCACATTTCAAGTGCTCAGTAGCTCAGTAGCATATTGGCTCCCACAAATGTAGAGATTTACCTCACTGTAAAAAGCTCTATTAGACAGCGCTGACTTAGACAGCGTGTGGCTCCGACAAAACTGTGAGGAGGAGGCCAGGCTTGAGGAGGAATGGAGGGCCTTGGATCTGGATTCTCTGTGCTCTCTGGTCTTCACAGAGGCTCAATGTGCCTGACCAGAGCCAGGGGCGTCCTCAACTCTACCTTTCCAACCAAATTTCCACCAGAGGGCACTCTCACACCCCAGAAAACCCAAAGGGCAGTCAGAAAGCAAAGACTCCAGATACATTTTTAGCATCCAGACCTGAACTAGTGGTGGATGGAAAGTGAATATTAACATGACGAGTTCTGTGTAAACTCATCTACTCCTACTTGTGAAATTGTTCATAATTTGGAGAAATTTTCCTTCTTGGCTATATTGGGTCTCAGCCCAAAGTGAATTTGTTCAGAGATAGAAGGATTGGCTAAAGTAGTACAAGAGTAAATAGATGTACACTGTTTTTGTAGATGCATGCATTGTACACAGAGAAACACATAAAGCAGAAGGATGTATAGATATACACACAAATGTACAAGCTAAAAATCCACCCCTGCCATGAAGCTCTCTTTCCACCTTTTCTTCAAAGCTACTATGGATAGTGTTGTGGCTGGTGGTTGTGCTACCATGAAATACCCATGGGAAACTATAACTGTTCACAAGGGTTAGCATTTCAGAGTCCTAACCCTCTAACTAAGGCATCAGGCATTTATTGAAAAAAAAAAAAATTGTTTCTAGGATGGGAAATATACAAAAAGCAGAGTGAAAACTTTTGAAAATCATCATCTCTTCTGGGACTTCAGCCAGTGTGAGCATTTATATTTCATCGCTTGAGTTTGTGCATAAATCATCAAGCTGTTGTAACCAGTAGGTTGACTGAAATCATAGTTTGGCTCTGGTGTGGCTGTGTTTTGCAAATTTAAATGTGAAAAACCAATCTGTCTCTCCCAGCATGGCCATGGTCACTGGCTGCTATGTGCTGTCCAGGCGTCTGGGTGATCCGTGGGCAGCGGCAAGGGTCACAATGACAGATTCCAGCAGAGAGCAACCTGGTGAGCTGGGGCTCTAGAGTCCATCTACCCCGACTCCTTCACAGCTTGATTACACATTGGTCCAACCCTCCTAACAACTAGTCTTCCGAAATGTAAATAGACTTTCCCAACACCACATTCTCCTTCAATAGTGCTTCACTTGACAAAGTCCTGCTAATCATTATCAGAAAATCTACCCAGCTTCACTTTTCCTATGACATCGGAGGCTGGAGAAAATGATGGAACTGTCCAGACTACCCTCAAGTTTACATACAGTGAAAAATACCCGCATGAACCTCCCCTTTATGAAATATTCTCCCAGGAAAATCTAGAAGATAAATTTTAAATGTCTGAGACATCATTATTAGCATTATAGGCTGAAGAGAATCTTGATATGGTGATGATCTTTACTCTAGTGACAGTTGTGCAAGAAAAATTAACCGAAATTGTAGATCAGATAAAAACCAGAAGAGAGGACGAAAGGAAAGAAAAAGAAGAAGAGGCAGAAGAAGCTGAAAAGCAATTATGCTACGGCCCTCCTGGTACTATTGAGACTTTCTTAAATTGGAAAGCCAAGTTTGATGCAGAACTCTTGGAAATTAAAAAGAAAGGAAAAAAAATAAAGTAAGTGGGAAATAGTTATTTGAAACAGGTCATTATCTTGACACTCTGATACCCAGTTCTTGGAGGATGCTGGAAACAGTGTGAACCTTTCTTCCAGGAGATAGATGACTTAGAGCTGGGCACGATGAGGACGATCCAGACTCCACTCCTGCTGTCCCACCAAGTGACTCGATCAACTAATGTACTGTCCCCACCTGCAGAGAGGCTTGACTGCCACAGCGGCTGTGGCTATGCTCAGAGAGTTTTGATTTTCATTTCTTTCTTTCTAAGAAAAAATATTTTTTAGGAGAATAGTCTTATGATAGCTTTCATCATTGACTTAACAAACTAACTTTAAAATTAAAAAACCAATCTGTCAGTTTGCACCTGCAGAGTAACATTGTACAGGACTCAACTATTGTCTCTACTATTTGGCCAAGGGTAAACCATTTTTCCTTCTTTCCTAAGTATTGGAAATTGAAAATATCTTGGGATTAAAAAATATAAACTCACAGGCCTCTAGACTTGGAAGATCTGTTTCTGGAAGGTCCTCAGGACAGGGATCAGTGTTTCCAACTTTCCTTTTTCCTATCTTTTCTCCATGCCTACATTCTATCCCTATATCCCAGATTGATTTATTACATTTGGAGCATTCTTTCCCAATTCTCAGGTCCCTTGAAAAAGTGGATAAAGCCAGGCTTTGGCCGCCAGAGGTATTCCAAAGGGAAAATCACTAGGATGAATATTTAGAAAGGAGATACATTAAAATTGTCCTTTGTAATTATTTGTAGATGTAAAAATTTCATATTCACCTATTTCATTGCTATACATGTTCATGAGGTCTCTGAAACCCAGACCAAAATGCCACTTAAATCTCAAAGGCCCATCACCCCCTCACTTTCTCCAGGTAACATTAAATATCTCTTACCTCAAAAGTATTACATCAAATCAGCCCCATGAAGGCCAATCAGCTGGAATGTGATAGAAATCAGGAAGTTATTGGCCAACTCATATACATTTATACAATTCTAATGGAAGTCTTCCGAAAGCACTTAAAATAAATTTTCAAGAGAGAGAAAAATGTAAGCAGCATTTACCAAAGCATATTTCTGAATGTTTCTTCCTCTCTGTCTCTCTCTCTCTTACACACACACACACACACAAAATCGTCTGAGAAGTACTGAAGGAAAAAATGTACTCAGTGGCCAAATAAATTTAGAAAAGACTAAGTCTTTGATTTTTCTCTTGGCCATTCACAATTTATGTCAATAGCGCAAAGACTGTGAGAAGCTCTCTGCAGCACAAGTTATGCTACAAAATGCTCCACCCAGATCGCTGGAGATCTCAGTCCAGTTCCTCGTGCTTATCCCAAGCTTTTGCATCCTTCCCAACTTTCTTTAGAAAACTGGTGTAGGAAAGAAACCTTGCAGAGCCTCAGAGTCCAGGTTTCCCCAGGAGCCTGTGATGATGATGATGATGGGCTGGAATCTGGAAGCCTAGCCCCTTACCTGGAAGTGGGGTAAGCCGTGAGATGCTTTGAGCCCAGAGTTCCTGAGGATGGAGGCTGGGACGGAGGCTGTACCTGAAATTGCACCCTTTCTTGGCTTCCTTACTGACTTTGGCTGGGAGTACTTCTTTCATAAACCCGTTGCCCATAAATTCTACGTCAGGGTTTGCTTCTGGAGAACCTGAGCCACCATACAACAAAGAACCCCATTCAACTTTGTTTAACTTGAGGTTTTGTTATTTATGCACTCATCAATAAGCTTTTTCTGAGTTCCTATCATGTGCCAGCTTATTCTAAAAGTACTTGACCACGGGTGGCTAATGGTTGGCTGGTTGGCTTTCCAAACATGAATGGGTGAGTTTTCTCTCCTATGTATCTCCTGTCAAGTTTGAGGGAAACTAAAATCCCGCAGAACTTACTTGAGGAATTGCTGGCATGCAGAATTACATTTGGCACACGCAAGTCACTCCCAAACCATAGCGTACATTCTTCAAGGCAGAAAGGTGGGGTGCATTTCTTTGTACTCACATTGTTATTGCTCAGTACTGCATTACACCCTAAATAGTAGCCCAAACAGCCGTAGAGGAAAGTGCCCCAGACATGGGTTCAGAAGGCCTGAGCTCTTACTCACCCTCATGAAGTGAAGGGAGACTGGAAGAGACAACCTGGTGATTAAGTTATGACACTGTTGAAGGTGGTGGGGAGGAGGCCTAAAGTCAATTATGTGGGATGAATACAATTTTGGCCACCTAGTAATACTGGGAAAGATTTGCAAAAGTGTATTGGGTAATAATTTCTCCAAGAAGCTCAAAGTTCATTCCCAGATGTGGTATAATCCATCTCCAAACATCCCTATGAAGCAGAAAGCGTTTTAGAAGCTCACGGTGTGATTTTTAAAGGTATGTCCAGCCAGTATTGAAACATTGGATCAATGTATTTAACTTGGCAGCCAGTTCTGATGTTTGGAATCACACAGGAAAATCATTGAGGGATTTCGAGCCTGGAAAACAATCTGGATGTGGACACCACGTCAGGAGGCACGCTATCTGTCCCGTTTTTTCTTGCCCCCCCTTTCAAAAGGGACCATCCTTCCCCCAGAGTGTTTCATAAATATCTGATGTGATGGGGTCATAGCTAAGCCAGGCTCTCCCCCAAACCAAGTTTGTCCGGGGAGTGACATAAGAGAGTGGTGTGCTGGCTGCTGCTCAGGCGGGCACCTTATACATAGTGCCTCTGGCTGCTGTTGAAGCCAAGCATGTGAACTTTATGCTTAACCAAGTAAGATGACTGAAGACAAAGCCAAATCAAACCAGGAAAAGACACCTGTTCCTAATATGTTTAATAACGAGGCGAGGATTAAGAAAAGGGAGAGATTGAACTTGTATGTAAAATGGCACCACACATATTATACCTGCATCGTGCATTCTACTCATATCCTCAAAGGGTACAAGTGCCTGTTTCTGGTAAACGGACAGGTCTTTGGAGTTGGTGACCAATTGGGGCACAATTCTAGCAAAGTAGAACCATCACTGCCAGGTTAAAGAGTGAGTAGTGTATTCTTCTCAGTAAAGTACCTCAAAAATGAGGGGAAAAATATCCAATGTACTGAATACCTAACATGAAACCAATATATAAACAACTACACGCCCACATGAGAGAAAAAACATAAACATCATCTAGCAGGGAGGGGGGAGGGGAGAGGAGGGGGAGGGGGCGGAGAGGAGGGAGGTGACTGGCGATTGGTTGGATCTCACCTAATGTGCACAAGGTGAAGGTGTTCAGCACACCCTCTGGGTGAAGGGCTCAACCACAACTTGAACTTTACCTTACAATTAAAAACAATGTAACCTAAACATTTATACCCTCATATTAATCTGAAATTAAAAAAAAAAAAGAGTGAGTGGTGGTTGTGTGCAAACCCCCAAACAACTACAAATAGGGTGATAAATGATCAGAATCAAATAACAGGCACAAATAATCAGAGGGGTACAGAACAGGAAGAGCACTGTGGAAACGGCAGGGCCACAAAAGTCTACAAAGAAAAATTAAGGCTTGCAATGGGCCTGGGGGTAAATCTGAGCAGCTTTGGTTATACATTTTTTATGTCTTATTCCAAGAAATTCCCTGCCTATTTACTCTGAAAAGAAGGACCTCTGAAATTCTTTTTTTTTTTTTTTTACATATACATGTGTTTATTTGGTTTCCACTTTTTGCCTTCACAAAATTAAAAAGGCTTAAAATTTAATAACAATAACAGTGTTTAAGATAAGGACTAGAAACAAAAACCTTGTAAAGAACAAAGAAAGATAAATACATTCAGAAAAGAAATCAGATGATGCTGCAATGAAATACTGAGCAATAACAATACTACTGCAAAAAAAAGTAACATTCACATTGTCAAATAAGAGTATGTCTATAATAGAACGCTTTGACGCTGAGGTTCAATATGGAGTCATCAGTTAACTGAGGACCTCTGAAATTCTAATCTTGAGTTTTCTAAGTGAAAGAGCCTGGAACTGTAAACACTTTCAAGATTTCCACCTAACCAGAGGTGTACAACCTGCCAACCACAGACGGCATGCTGATTTTGTGAGGACGTTTTGCTTATCCATAGTGTTAGATATCACGAAAGTATGCCCAGACCTTTTCTTTCTTTTCTTTCTTTTCTTTAGTTTTAAGTTAATAGAAGGGCACATATGATTGGGTAACATTGTTTGCATTTGTTAGGTAGCATCTGAATTGTAGTTGAGTCCTTCACTCAGGAGGTACCATATACCCTACCTTGCGCCCATTAGGTGGGAGATTACCAAGCTCCCTCCTTTCCTCACCCCCCCTTGAATTAAATGGTGTTTTTCTCTCATGTGAGCTTGTAATTGTTCATCTACTACTGTCAAACTAATATTGAGTACTTGGGATGCTCGCTTTTTCATTCTTGAGCTACTTCACTAAGGAGAAGATTCTTTAACTCCATCTAGGTAAATACAAAAAAAGTCTCCCTCTTTTTTTGGCTGAATAGTATGATATACCCATACTACAGTTTACTAATCTATCCATGGGTTGATGGCACTTGGGTTGTTTCCATATCTTTGTGATTTGTTTGTGTATTTAATATGTGACTGAAGGCAACTCTTCATCTTCCAATATGCAGCACAGGAAAAGAAAAGTTCGGACACCCCTGCCATAGACCAGTCCCTGTAGCCTGTTGTTGACTTTCCCATTGCCTGATTTTTGCCTCATTTCATGTCCTCCCCCTAACACCTTTTCATTTTCCTATGACCTTTCCTCAGTGGTAGAGTTTCATTATCTGGGATTGAAAAGTATTTGAAGAAAAGAAGCTATAGAATTCAAGATGCTAAACGTGGCCCAAGCTGGGCTGGTCTTTTACTTAATAAATACAGTCAAAAGTCATGGGCATGTGTCTTGGGTTGCTATAGTAAAATACCATAAACAACAAAAAGTTATTTCTCTTTGTCCAAGATCAAGGTGCCTGGAGATTCTGTGTGTGTGAGGAATGGTTTCCTGCTGCATAGATGGTGCCTTTTCATTATGTTTCACATGGTGGAAGGGGGGACGCAGTTCTCTGAGGACTCTTGTATAAAGTCACTAACCCTATTCATGAGGATGGACCCCTATGACCTAATCATCTCCATCACCTCCCAAAGGCTCCACCACCTAATACCGTCACCTCCTGGGGTAGGATTTCAACATATAGATTTGGGGTGAATGTAAATATTCATATCATAGCAGCATATGTGAGGGAAAAGGGACCTGAATCTATGTGTATAGTACTGTCTGTGCACTGACTCTGGTATGACCCCTATTAAGACTCATATTAAATAGTGCAGTGTCTATAATACTTGGCTAGAAGGCACAGTGACGCAGCTGCAGTCACAGAGCATGCAAACATCATTGCGTTCTAATCCATGTCCTCAGCCCCTCATGGACAAGGAAACACACATGTGGCAGAGATCAAAGACCTGCCCTTAGTGCAAGGGGGGAAGCTTGGTACTGAAAGTTTGGTGGCCTATGTCCAAGTCCTGACCTTACCACTTTTTAGTTCTGTGAATTTGAGAAAGGGGCTTAAGTTGTCTAACCTTGGGTTTTCTATAAAATGGGACCAATGAAATACTTGCCTTGTTTACTTCAAAAGGCTATGGTGAGAATTAAGTGAGATGATGTCTGTGAAAGCATGTTGCATGCTCTGAAATAGTATTAAAATGCAATTCTTTTAATATAATCGATATTTAATTCTCCCCCAAATAGTGCAGGATGGGTGCACTATAATAGTGCAAGAATAAGCATAATCATAAGTTATATTTTTTCTCTTTTATCTTGTAACTTTTTGACATTACAAACTATAGAAAACTTACCAAAAAGTACAAAGAAAGCCTATAGGTCCTTTACCCAGATGTATTACATACATCAACTGGTAACAATTGGCCCCATTTCCTTGATGATACTCTCTCTCTCTCTCTTTCTGATTGTACACATCATATTCCTTTATCCCTGAATACCTTAGTATTTATTTTCTAAGAGCAAGAACATTTCCTTATATCATCCCAGTATGATTATCAAAATCAGCATATTTAACATTGATATAATTCTATAATTTAACCCACAGTACTTATTCAAATTTTGTTAATAGATATCCTTTATAGCTATTTTTCTGCATCCCAAGATCTAATCTGGAAAGATGTATTGCTTTATTATAATGATTTTTTAATCTTCTTTAACCTGAAATAGTTCTTTAATCTTTCTTTCTCTTCCATGATTTTGGTATTTCTGAGGAGTACAAGCCAGACATTTTATAGAATGCTTCTCATTTGGGGGCTTGTCTGATGCTTCCTCATGATTAAATTCAGGTTGCGGAACTTAGAATGAAAGACCACGTTGAAATGCTACCCCCTTCCCATCTTGTTGTGCTGTCTTGATATTGGCAAAGTTAACTCTGACTTTGCAAAGTTGCACTAACTACTTGGATGAGGCAATTTCCACCACATTTCCCCACTGAAAAGTTACTATTTTCCCCTTTGTAATTAATACAATATTTGTGGGGAGACACTTTAAGATGATGTAAACTATTCTGTTCTTCATGAGACTCCCACCTGCTGATTTTAGTATTCATTGGCAATTCTTGGCTAGATGGATTATTACTCTAATGGTTACAAATGGTAATTTGTTAACTCTAGTATTTTCTTCTGCTTTTGAAAGTTAGGATCCTATTAGTTATACCAATATGGATTCTTATTTTATCACAGGTTTTAATCCATTACTATCATGATTTATTTAGATCCTCAACTGTCTGAGACCTGGCACCAACTTCAATCTGCATCCTCATCATTTGACCTGCTTCCTTCATTTTTACTTATAGCATTTTCTTACTTGCGGGCACAATAAGCTGGTTCAGGCTTATCTTGTACTTTCTCTGCTCTGTAATTTTCCATTTCTCTAAAGGGTTAGGATTAGGGTTCTTTGGTCAGATTCTTTTTTGGCAGAAAGGCCTTAAGAAATTGAGATCTGGGTCTTTACATGTGTTCATTGAGGCCCTCTGGTGAGCAGATATCATTTTTAATGGTTTTACAATAATAATTGATGAATATATAGACATGGTCACCTTTGAAGTACTCCCCTTGGCCATATCTGGTGACAATAGTGATATTCAGCAATGAGGTATGTAGCACTTTTTCTTGGATGAGTTCCCAAACTTAATTGTCCAAACTTGTAAACTCAATGTCCTATGACAGCTCATACCTATTTAAACATAATATATACATGTCATGTTAAATATACAGATTAAATGTAATATACACATAAAGAAAAGATGAGTTTGCATTTGCATTTCCATTCAAACCAATACTACCAGCTCACCCCAGCCCTTCCCCTTTTCTCCTCTGAGAGTGAAGTACCCATCTCCCTTACACAATATACTGAATCATTTGCCCAGTCCTGGAACACCCACACAGTAGGTGCAGAATTGTTCGCCCATGGCACTGTGAAAAACAAATTACTCAGTGGAACTATTTGTTTATAGTTCTTTTTCCCCTTAGATTGAGAGGGTATAGTGAAAATACTGGGTTCAGAAGTTACCAGGATTAGTTTTATTTCTTTCTTCAATGTGATGACACTGGTCCTCGATTGGCATATGGACCCAATTGTTCCTGTTTATATTCCATTTTACATTTTTCCCATTTTATGGGTATGACTTTTTGAGTAGTAAAACATTAGCATGGTTCCAAAATTTTAAATTATACAAAAAGGTATTTTTAAAACAAGTATCACTGTTCCCTTCTCAATTCCTTACACCCTCTTCTCGCCATCCCCTATAAATAACCAACTTCATTAGCTTTGGGTTTATCGTTCCTGTGTTTCTTTTGGCAAAAATAAGCAGATGCATGTATATTTCCTTATAATAGTTAATATTGGGATTATTACTGGCTTAGAGAAAGGGCACAATCTGTACACAGCACGTAAGTCAGCCAGATCACATTGCAGTTCTTCCTGAGTCAGAGGGGCCTGGGGGGGTAAGCAGGGGACGTAGAGCCAGCTCTCGGGAGCCGAGTGGATATTACAAGTTCACTGCAGCCTGAACCCACATCCATCAACTGGCTGCTAATTCTTCTTGACAGACATCCCAGAAGAAACTAGACGTGTTAACTAGTTCCAGAGTTTAACGAGTGTGAAAGCCAAGGTTTGTATTTTGGAGGCTGGAAGTAAAGTGATTTTCTTCTGCATTTGTCTGACCATGAGAAGCCACCAAGAAAGTGACTGGACTCAGTTGCCTACATGTTCTCTTTCCCCCCCCAGAAGAAAAGCCTGCATTTTTAAGATTTCCTCATTTCTTTCCCCTAAATCTGTTCTTAAGAGACCTAAGAGCCTCCAGCCTCAAGCCCTTCTTAAGAAGCATTTGATATGCCACCCTGTGCAGTGTGACAATGGCAGGTCTGTCTGCCCGCCTGTCAGTGGGGCCTCTTAGCCCTGCAGGTGAAGAGAAAGGATGGTGGGTCCACCTGCGCGCACCTGTGCTCACCTGAGCAGAGTCAAGAATGTGAACAATTCAAGAATTCTGCAGCCGAGAAACTCAGCTGTGATGACTGAGGGAGGCTGGATGCACTTTTCTCTTTAGGTATTTCTCCTTTGTCTCCATTGCTTTCTTGGCAGAAGGGCTCAGTCAGCGCTGGATGGCAGACGGAGAGCCTCAGATGGCTGCCTTGGCTCAGGCAAGCAGGGCTGTGGTGAAGGAGGCAGCCTCAGCTGCTCTGTATAGCCAGGGGCACTATGAGCCCACCTGGAAATAAAGCAACCCCAGGGCGACTCTGCCAAATGTGGAGAGGAGCGAAGCTGTCTCCTCCAGCCCCAGCTCCCAGAGCTTTCCTAAAGTCCATCCTACCTTCCCCCTTTAGTACCCTCGTTGAGAGTGTAAAGAGATACTCGCCCTTAGGGCAAAGAAAAGATCAATTCTCCCCCTTCCTGATCCCAACTTAAACCCTCTTCACCTTGATAGCAGCCCCCCTTTGCCTCACCAGGTGGAGAATTGGGATCACTGTGTTGACAGATGGTAACATATATGCTAGTACAACAATGTCCCACTACTGTGGCTCTTTTATAGGATCTTGGGTTTGGAAAGGTCTCAGAGGTTACCTAAGTTACCAGTCTCCCACCTTCTCCACAATCCCTCTGCAACACCTTTGTCTGAACACTTCCAGTGATAAGGAACTCCACACCGCCAAATAGCAGACTCCTACTCATCCTTCAAGACCCCGATCGAATGTCATCTGCTATGTGCAGATCAGTTACTCGATAATTTGTGGTCCTTCAGCACTTTATAAACCCTCACCCCATCAGAGCACTATTGGAATTTATCTCTTGACGTCCATGTCTACCTCTCCTATTGGTCTCTGAGCATTTCAAGGGGGAAAAGCTGTACATTATTCATCTTTATAACCTCAACACTTAATACAACACCTGGCACTTAGGTGATGTGCCAGTAATGATTATGCATTCTCCTATGAAAGTTCATACTGTATTTAAACAAATATAATTATTAGAAAATCTAGCCTTACATCAAGTGTATGTCTTCTTTCCTAAAATTTCCACAAAGTGGTCCTTATTGTGCCCTTGAACACATCACATGCCCTCTATTTGCTACACACTGTACTAACAAGTTTACATAAAGTCCATTTATTCTTCCATCAATCATTCTCCCAATAGTCGCTGTCCTTATGATCCCATAATCCTGTGCGGGCTAAATTTCCCTGGTTCTATCCACAATTTCCCAGTTGATATGACCTTAGTACCTTGATTTTCCATTCATTCTGTTCCTGGAGAAACTAAGGAAACTCAGAGCCACATGTTGATTTCCTCTCTCTGCCCTTGAATGAGGGGTTCTCTGAAATAGCCAGTGACAGCTGCTCAGTCTCAGAAAGGGCAGCCATGGGCTTAGGGAGATGGTGAACCCTTCTCCGAAGCACCAGCTACAGCCTCAGTAGGCCCATGTCCCCTGGTTTACCTTCAAGCCAATTTCAAGGGAAGCTACTACTGAGCCTCCCAGCTAAATAAACATTAAACCTGAGCGCAGAAGGCACTCTCCTCACCTTCAGAAGATTCTTACAGCAGTGCGCAATCCTCAGGCCCAGGTTTTTATTTAACAACATTTAACTTCTTGCCTGGATTCTATGATCTATTATAGTTATTTTCAAGCAGGCGGTTTCTCTGCCAGGATGTGAATATATTTGTATATTTTAGCTGTCTAGGTCTGTTTCCTCTGGAGAACACCAAGAGAACCAGGAGAAGATAGGATAAGAGGGAGAAATGACCCAGGAAGCCAAGATACAGATATCCAAATCAAACGGTGTGGCTGGAGCCAGTCCTGCTCCTCACACCTACCAGAATACACCCAGCTATCTAAGTGTTTCTCTCCCTTGTTATCTGCAGAGACAAATCTCTGATGAAGATAAACGTGAGTTAATCACTCCCTCTGCACAACTGAAAGTACTTCACAGCTACTCCTTAATTATGTAACTTTCTTTTCAAAGTCCATCCCAAGAATTCAGACATCCTATCAGGCTCTTGTGAGTGACTTCAGCTACAAAACATACTGTTCACATCAGGTCACCTCCCTGCATCTCTGTACCCCAGGTGACTATTTGTGCTTTGGGGCCCACCCTGCGTCTTATAGAGGCTTCCATCCTAAAATCGATTGAAATTATTTCTTTATACAAATGTTTTTCATGATAATAGTCTATGAGTGATGGCAGGGACTTTTTTGTCTTTGTATTTGCAGGATCCAGCATAATTTCTGACATGTAGAAAAAATTCGTTCAGCACTGATGAACTTCTTATAATAGTCCAAAAACTGCTGTGTCAATGTTTTTGATCTTACCCACTCCTTGCGCAAGTGGCTTTGGTATATGTCAAAATCGTCTGGAAAGCTTTTCGGAAATAGACCCTGCAGACCTATTGACTCTACAGTATTGGTGGGACCTAGAAAATTGCACTTTTAAACAAGCACCCCAGATGATTCTGATGTGGGTGCTCTTTACAGCACCTCCTTCTTTTCCACTGTGCTTTGGGTCAGGTAACTTATACTTCACACCCATAAAATTGGTAGCCTTGTAAATCAGCAACAAATTGCAAATATAGTACCTCTGGTATTAAGCAAGGCAGGGGAGAAAGTCTCTTATGAGGTAGGTGCAATGAAGTAAATTAATAGCTGCTTAGACACTATCAGTCAGAACAGGGCAGGCTATGCTGCAGCAACAAGCAACCACGCAATCCCAGGGGCTTCCTGTAGCAAAAGTGTACTCCTCACTCAACAGACTTGGAGAGGTCTCAGTCTACCTGCAGTCACTGCACAGCCAGGCTAATAGAAGTTCCATATCAATGTGTATTTCCAGAGTGCACATCAGAGAGAAAAGAATGTGGCAAGTCTTAACACTGGGTCCAGGGCTTTGGCCTGGGAGTGACTTATAGTCACATTTCATTAGTCAAAGCAAGTCTGTATCCACACCCAAACTCCAAGGGGATTGCAGTCCGAGCGTGTGTCTGCAGGAGAGGATGGCCTGAACACTGATGAACAGCAACTGTGACTACCCTGCCCTCACACCCAGTGTAACACCAGAAAGAGGCGACAGAGAGCCTGGCACAAGGCAGGTGCTCAGTGAGTATTTATCAGATACATAAAATGAGAAAACACAGCACTTATTCTGGTAAACAGCTAATACTATCTTTCTGCTTTGCAAAGCTGTTCATATTCTGTTTTAATGCTCTTTGTTACAGAGTAGAAACAGATTACAGAACGTCTGTTGGTGTGACTATGGACTCATTTAGGCAAAGTTATAATGTACTCATACACACAAGGCACAGTTACACATTCTGCAAAAAGAAAGGTCGGGAAGGGTGTTCCACCAAAAGCTGGTGGTGGACTAATTCAGCCCGGTGGGCTTTTATGTAACTTTTGAAATTTTATTTTCTACGTTGTTTGACATACTTTCAGTAAGCCTGATAATCAGAAACAAATAACAAATAACAATACCTTCTGTTTTGAAAAAAAAGAATATACAGGTCCACATTATAAGAGCATAAAATAGTCAATACTAGTAAAAACATGCATGGCAGAAAATGAAAAAAAAAAAATAGTATATATTCTGAAATAAAAGCAAGTTTAAAAGGTGATCTAAGATAAAAGGCTGTCTCCCTGCCCAGCTATAGTGTATAGATCTCACAAACTACGTTTAGGTCTCTGATTTATTACAAGTGCCACATAGTAGACATTCAATAAAGTTTGTTGAATCTAAAATTGATGATAAAAGTTATCCATGATATATTGTTATGGGGGAAAGGCAATTACAAAACCATAAAAACAAAATGACATTACTTTTTGGAAAAAAACAGCATCCATAGAATAGAATATGCACAGCAGTGTGGTGAACATACAGCAAAATGTTCTCCACGTCTTCTATTACCTGCTTTTAACCTTTTGGATTTCCCTTTCAAAAAACGTAAATATCCTGCATGTATTCGTTTTGCAGCCAAAAAATAAATGCCTGTATCTTTCTTTTTATTGAAAAAAACTATAAAAATAAAATTTCAACCAGGAGCCTACCGAGGTCATCAAAGAAATCTAATGCATGCTAGGACAAATTTCTAAAGGGACATGGGTCAGCAAGGGTGTTACAGCATCACAATTGTAAATTTGAGGTTTGGATACAGACAGACAAAGGTATAGCTTCTGGTTTTCCCCGTTATTCTGGCCATAAGTGATTCCCTCATCTATAAAATCCATTACTCACAATTTAAAAGGAGAAGCCATGTAGCACTTAGCTCAGTACCTAAATGAGCACAATAAGTACTAGCTATTATTATTTATTTAATCCTTGTAAGAACACTGATAGGAAGACATCACCATGCCCATTTCCCAGATAAGGAAGGCAAGTGTCAGGAATATTAGGTGTCTTTTGCTCAACAAGATGTAAATCTGAGATTTTCACCGAGTCAGCCTGGTAGGAGAGCCCATGCTCGTGACACTGCACCACACTATAACCGCGGTCGGTGCAAACACCAGGAACATCAAGATTTGCCCACGAGAGTGAGAGAACCAGCATAAATTAGAACATTTCTTCCCTCCTTTTGCTTTTAAGAACAATGAAGAGGATGCCTAGAATCACAGAGAAATGGGGTTGTAAGAGTATTTAGAACGCTTTGAGATAAAGAAATCCAGGGAGGTGAATGGACTTTGCTAAAGTTGCACCTCGGATGAGGCCTGACAGCTCGTTAGGACATTTCTACTGCACACACCTAGGCCAAGGCCTCCTCACATTCCTCTTGTGTGTCTGTGCCCGCCTTCAGGACCACCTCCTCTCAGCTACCTTTTCCCAGGGCAAAGAGTATCACTCCTCCCTGTTTCCTTTCAGGGCACTTATCCAAGCCTTTAATCATTTCCACAGGCCCTTCTTGTTTTTGCTTTTTAAAAAACCGTTCGTGTCTGAAGCCCAGCTAAGAAGCGGTTTCATGTAAAGAGTGATGCTTGAATTAGGAAAGAAAGAAGCACACACCTGCCCGTGGGCAGCCGCGATGAGGCAAGAGGAAGCATACGAGGACTGCCTCCCCCAGGTCATCTTGTCTGGCAGGGTTCAGTGGGCACACCAGGCTCAGGCCAGCCAGAGGGAGGGAAAGGAAAAATGAAGTCTTAATTTCCAAAGAGCCTGGGGAATAAAACTGCTTGAAAAAAAATGCGATCCCTGCAAAGATAAGATGGTCGCAGAGGATTCAATAAAACTACTAGTTTACTATGAAACATTTGCACCGTTTTCTGCAGTGTCCTCCCAACTCATATTCATACGTGCCCCAAACTTGTTCACCCGTGTGTGCATGTGTGAACACATATACGTGCAATCAGCTGCTGTTGTTATCATCATAACATGTTCCAGCTCAAGGTATTTAAAAACTGCCATCTGTGCTCTAAGTTTAGGGGCATCCATTCTTGTCTGATGAACATCTCACATATTTCCCCCCACCAGCCTTCATTATCTCATCCCAGTAGAAAATCACTTGATAATGAAGGTGTAGAATTCAGGTCAATTCCACACCTATACCAAAGAGAAACTGATGCAACCAGTCCATGGTTAGTAGAAAGGTCTCTAAATGGAAATTACAAGATTTCAGCTTTATTTGCTCACCTCCCCAAATGCTGTGACCTCAAGCAGTCACTCCGCCTCCTCCGATCTCACCTGCTTCTACTATAAAACTTTGCCTACCAGAAGACAGGTGCCTACATCAAATAAGTGGTTCATGACTTCTCTTTCTGTTCCATGCCTCATTTACTTAAGCAAAAATATTTACAAAGCTCTACTAGGTGCCAGGGTGTTGGGAATCCATCTGTGAACAATCCAGACAAGCCCCGTTTGCAAGGCAGGTGGTAGAGTATTGGAAGAAAACATTGAGTCAAGAAATGGAATGAAAAGCAGTAAGGAAATGCTGTGCTTAGCAGAGTGATCAGGAAAGGCTGTCCTGATACAAGGTCACCCTTGAGCTATGTAGATTCTGGGAGAAAAAGAATTCCAAGAAGCAGGAAGAACCAGCACATTCTCTGAGTTTATGAACTCCGTCATGAGCACATTTCCAGGGAGACAAGATGTCTCCCAAAAGCCTGCTTCCTTTGGAAATTCTAGAAGTGTGAGAGCCCAGCCAGCTCTGTTGTGGAAAGGCCAAGCATTAAGAATGAGGAGAAAGAGACACCATCTTCTTTTCCTCACTTCTTCCAGGACTAGATGGAATGTTGCCGTCAGTTTGTGGGCAGGAGTTTTCCCAAAGCCCAGCTTCAAAGGAGTCCTTTTTGTTCCAGCAAGTATTTCACGCAGAGAGCCCTGGAAACAGTTCCTCCATCCTCTTCCAGCTTCTTAGAGGATAATAACGGCTCTTCCAAAGCAACTCAGAAAAGAAACCTTCCCACTGGGCACTTGCAGCTTGGTTCAGAGAAACCTGAAGCTTGTTTCCTTGAGTGATGCTTAGAAGGCAGAGCACTGGTGTGCCTGAAAGGAAACTAAGCAAATAAACAAGCAAAAAGTCCTGCTCTGATTTTGTGCCTGCCTACAAGGGTGCCCCAAATTTCCACTATGTATCCTTCCTTTGAATTAAAACTGAAATCCCATTCTGAAAAGTCCAAATACGGCCAGTGTTGGTAACAGATGAGAATGCTGTCTGCTTTTAACACTCACAGTAGGTTGAATCACAGCCCTCCCCCAAAGAACACGTCTACAGCCCATCCCCCAAATCTGTGAATGTGTGACCAGTGTTCTGATACGGGGGGAAAGAGGGCAAAACACACACACACAGGATGAGGCCATGTGAAGATGGAGGCAGAGATGGGGGTTGACAGCCACAAACCAGATTGCCCACGGCAACCAGAAGCCAGAAGAGGCAAGAGAAAATTTTTCCCTGGAGTCTTGGAGAGTGTCAACCCCTGCCAACATCTTGATTTCAGACTTCTGCCTTGCAGAGGTAGGAGAGAATAAATTTCTGTTGTTTTTAGACACCAAGTGTGTGCTAATTTTTATGGCAGGACCAGGAAACTAATACAACACCTTAGCGTTCATTTCTTGTATTAGCTTCTGTGCTTTCCTGGACCCAAAAGCCCTGGAGCCTGGGCACCTGCAGGACCAAAAACCCCGGAGCCTGGGCACCTACAGGGCCAAAAGCCTTGGAGCCTGGGTACCGGTCATCCGGCGGGAAAAGCAGAGTGAAGAGCAGGGCCAGGTAAGACGTGTGCTGTGACAGAGAGTCAGCAGCACAGCACTACAGGGGAACAGAAGGATGTGGCACCGGGGCGAGCGGCCCCAGCAGGAGAGGCAGCACCAGCAAGAGGGCATCCAGGGCCAAGGACCACCAGCCCCACAGGCTGAAGCCTGACCGTGATAGTTTGTGGGTTTATGTCACTGCAGGTTCCAGCCCAAGGCTCAAAGAGTCGGACTCCTTCCCAGAAAGGACTCCAGCTTTCTCCGAGGGAGCAGCTGATCCAACAGTCCCTTCAGACAAGGCTCTGGGCTGAGCAAAAGATTGATGAAAGCTTTCTCAGCCTGCATTTCTCTGAAGTGCAAGTGTGAGGAGCCCTCTGACTTGGCTCCAAGGCAAACTCACAGCAGTTGGCTTCAGATGAAGAAGTCGCGGGCAACCCAACCCTGGTTTGGAAGACAGTTCGCCTGTGATTTGTCACACAGAGAATGCTCCAGGGACTGAGCTGAAGTGTCTGAACTAGCAGGCTGGCACGCATCCAGCTGTGGGGAGGAACACACACACCAATCCAGGGCAGCTGACAGTTGAAACGTCTCGCCCGAATTCCTTTTCTTTGCCAAATTTGATGGCAGTGATCAAGCAGCCTCCTTGGGAAGCACCTTGAGGACACAAGGGAAAGAAAGCTTCCTTTGGGGTTTCCAAAACACTCCCCTTTCGTGCTTGTTTTTACTTAGTCATTGCCTCCCTCCTGGCCTCCGGCACCAGAGCCTGCATCCTGCCTGCCCCAGGTAACCGGAGCCCTGGCTGGACACAAAGCGCCACTGTGCAGGAGTGATGTTATCGGCAGGGCTGGCCTGCTCCACGCCGTAAGACAGCGGCTGAGCCAGGGTGGCCGGGCTCAGCGCTGAAACAGGACTCCCATGCTGCCCACCGAGGACAGAGTGGTCTTTGTGAGGGACAAATCATATTTAGGCTCATTTCTTATTAACCTTGCCATCATCAGAACATTTTCTCTCCTGACTTCCAGCTCCAAAGTCCTGGCTAGGCTTCTGGAGACTGTGGATCATCTCTGGAGTTGACATTGGATGGAAAGGACGAGCTGGCTGTCCTCTGCTTCCATCTTCACTGGGTGTGTTACATGTGCAAGATTGTGGGAAAATGGTAAAACTTGATTGGAAGCTTGATGTAGAATAGAAAGATTCAGTCATCCTAGAGGGAAATAGTGTCTTTTAGAGGATACACTATAGATACTGAAAGCATATAACTTTCAATGCTTATTTGCACCCTACCCCAAATGAGCTGTGTGTCTCTTCCCAAGTCTCTTGACCTGTCTGAGCCTTGATGTTGTCATGTGTGACATGCAAATAGTCCCCATTTGGTAGAGTCAGTGCAATAATTACAGACAGTAAATCCAGATGAAGTGGCACCTTGTAGATGTTCAAGAAACATCTTTGATATTAAATAGATTTTCCATACACTTCCCTGCCCCCTGAAATACTACACTGTCTCACTATCCCCATCACACAGAGGGCTATACATCTTAAGGTTTTGGCAATGTACAGTGTAGAATTTGGCACAAATCAGGAGAAAATCAGCAAATAAACCAGGGTATTTTTCTAAGGGCATTAAAAGCCAGAAGGTGAATACCATAGCCCTTGCCATGAGACTCCCACACCCGTGTTTTGTGAACAGGGCCAGGCCTCAGGGCTGCCGTGTAAAAGTGAGAGGATTCGGTCTCTGAGGTTTCCAGTCTTCCTTCCTGCAACCCCCATGACAGCTCATGTCAACTATGCCCCTCCTTAGGCAGTGCTTGCTGGGGAGGACCTGAAGATGCTGTCAGCAGGAGCTCAGTCCAACTCACAGTGAAGTCAGGACAGCCCAGTGGTGCAGAGCTCAGCCTGGGAAAACAGCCCTTGTCGGCCCTGGCTTGCTGCACTCACCAGCTGTGCGATTTGGGGCATATCATGTCACCTCTCTAGACTTCAGAGTCCTTATCAATAAAAACAATAGCAAAAGTACCTCTCTCTGCGTAGATGTGAGTATTGGAAAGACTGGTATGTAAAGCTCAATAAATATTTGCTGAATTGTTGGTTAAACTTATGACTTATTGGTTAAACTTTTAGACCAGAAAGGAGACAGGCTAATGAAAGACATAATTAGAGGCAGGAGATATCTCCTGGCACCCTAGACCATGCTGGGTAGGTAGGAGGCTGCCCCTGAACAACCCTGCATGCACTTTGGAGAGGAAGGAGACTGGCTAAAAGTCTGGATGAGTAGTGAAGGCTCATTACACTGCAGAAAAGGAAATGAAAAGGAAATGAAAGGGAAGCCACGTTTGTTAATTGCCTGCTGTAATCAGGCAAGTGCTTGGGGTTTTCCTTATGCTCTAATGCTTAATTCTTACAACAACCCTATTGCCCTATTAAATCTCTAACAAAACATGGAAAATTGAGATGCAGAGATACTAAGTAATAGTAATGGTTATTGAGTGTATTATTGTGTTTAAAAGCATTCTTTCTTTTAAAGAGCCTAATGGTCCATTAACTTAGATATTTTCATCCACATTTTAGAAACAAGGACTTTTCTGGAGCCCCCCCAAAACTGAGTAGCCTGCCCCAGAACACTTAGCTAAAAAGAGAGACAGCCAAGATTCAAAGCCAGAGCTGTCTGAACATGCCTGCAAGTCTCTTCCAGAGCACCACCAATGAAGCCACCCAGTGTCCAGTGAAGAGCTGCAGAAACTCAGATGATCCCCTGTAACGCTTACTGAATTGGAATCTCAGGAGTCTGGGCTAAGCCAGTATGTTTGGTAAAAGTTTCACAGGGCATTTTGCATTCAGCAAGGATGGAGAATCCCTTCACAGACTGCTTGATTTCCTTACTCTCTCTGGTTTTCTTAATGCTCTCATGGGGACACATTCTGAGGAAAATAGTTCCCACACCTGTGCCCAGGACAGACTTGCTCTGCCAAGGCTGGAGGCCACCTGGTAAGAATGGGAACCAGCCGAACTCTGCGGGAGGTCAGCTGGGCATCCAAGGCAGCCCACTGCTCCTTTAGTCGTGGCTGCTGCTTTCCTTGAAGAAAAACTATAGCAAGAAATAAATGGGGTGGGGGGGGGTGATCCACAACTATTTCTATATGTTCCCCCACAGTCTTGCCACAGGGGCTCTGCTAGACAGTGAAATCCTAGGGCAGATATCATCTTATTCCCCTTTATGGAAACGTATGAATGTTTTCCTGTATTTTGATTGTTTTCCTACATCTTTTTATAAGCTTTATAATTTTTTTTCACTTGTAAAATATTCCTCTTAGTGGTGGGGCCAAAGTATATTTAACCTTTTTCTTGGCCATGTAGAGTGTTTCTAATTTTTTAGTATGATGGATGATATTGCTATGATTATCTACCCAGGCAATTTTGATTCATTCATTCCTTCCTTTCTTCCTCCCTCCCCTTAACAATATTTATTTAATATCTACTAATAGATTTTACCAAGACATGGGTAAAAAGCTGAAAAAGACCCAGCCCTAGCCTCAAAAACAGTTCATTGTCTAGAGGAAAACGTCTGGACAAAATAAGTATTAGAAGCTCCTAACACATAAGTACACTACAACTGTGTCCCCGACCACCTGGTTAAGGACCAGTGACTTCTGTGGCCTGCTAAAGGACCACACAGCAGGAGTGGAGTGTGTGCAGAGTGACAGCGGGGACAGGTGAAACCTCTCTATAGTTACAGCTGCTCCACATTGCTGTATCACCACTGGGGCTCAGCTCCCTGTGCCCCACCTCCATCCGTAGAAAGACTGTCTTCCAGGAAACTTCCTGGTGCCAAAAATGTTAGGGACCCGTACACTGGAAGGTGTTTGACGAAACAAGACAGGACTGACAAGGATGCCACTAGCTCGTACTATGGGGGTGCTGGGGGTAGGGCAGGGACGTGTTCCCAAAGGAAGGGATTGTTGAGCTGGGTCCTGGGAGAGCCTGGGGTCAGGGAAGGTGAACTAAGTGCTGGTTTGGGATTGGTTTTGTTTCAGATGGGCCTTTAGGCCACCTTTCCCATTTGTGTTAGAGCTGAACCTCCTATTGACAAAGAAACGGGCAGGACACTCCACATTCTCTGTGAGAAAAGCCTCAGCATTCCCATCATCATATCACGCGTGGATACAGACTCACTGCTATGGCCTTGGGGCTGTGTTAGACCCTTACAGGCTGCAGGGTCCACTCCTTGCCGTGGACGTATGCGTCCATAAATTTCCTCATGGCTGAAATTCACTAGCACATAACTAGTTAGGACACTTCACGGAGGATTCATTCTTTCCTAAAGCTCAGCTCAAATCGGACCTCCCCAGCCAAACCTTCTTCAACCCCACCTGACTATAAAAACTCAATGTTAAGATGGTACCCAGGGCCAGAGCAGACCCCGGTTGTCTGATATCAAGTCTATTCAATTTAGAGGACATGGAGGGGGAGGAATTTTTAAAAGAAAAACAAAATTATAATTCAAATTTAATAGGGAAGTAAATACTTACCATTATGGAGATTATAATGATAATCTTTCAAAAGAATTATAAAAATTTTAAAGAAGGCAAGTAAAAAAATAGCACATAATCCAGAAAAGTATGAATTTTTATGCATAAGCACTTAATTTATTTTATATTTTTCTCTCCATTTTTAGCTACATACTATTTTGTGTACATACTTGCTTTTGTAACAATTTCTACTAAGGAGAATAAAAGGATAATTTATTCTCTCTTTTAGGTGGGTAAGATAAAATTTGTTTGTTACTACTGATAGTTGGGATGTCTAAAGACATGTGAACACGCACATGTACTTAATTTTAGGTGTACTTAATTTTGTACCAGAGCTGCAGATTTGTCCCCATAAACACAAGAATCAAGAATTCTGATAAATTCCCTCTTGTGTATCCCATTGCACACTCACATACACACGCACATCCTCCATGTGAATACTCAGTTGGTATATGTGTTTATATTGGGTAATTTTATATTAAGTATATTCCTCACCTAAGAAAAGTTCTACTGTGATCAGTCATCCATAGGAGCCAAATTGTCTACATGCAATTTGGTGTTTGAAAGAATTTTCCAAAGGCGGGGTTCTGGCTCCATTTATTTCAGATCGTTTTTCCTTCTCACGACCTATGTATTTCTGGGACCAGGCACCATATTCCCCCCAGTCCTGTTGTGTCTTTGTTCCCCTGATGAATTGGAATTTGGTGGCAGGGATATTCCTGGGGCCATTTCATACCAGCTTGGCTAGCTAAGGCTTTAGCTATACACAGAAAGGTCTGCGAAAAACTCTAATCCCCAAATAAGTGTCATCCCAACTCAACTGCCCCTTAACCAAGTGACCAATTGCTCAAAGCTCTTCCAGTCCTACTGAACACCAGAGGAAATGGGATGAAGAGAAAGTCACAGTGGAGAGGGTCTTAAGTAATCGTTGTTTAAATATCTTACTCGGCAAATTTGACAAAAGTCCATGACCACAGGAACACACTGCTAAAATCTCCCCAAAGATCTTTGAAGGACCCAAGGAAGTGTGTGTCTGAGATTAAACTTCATAGCTTCACAGTAACTCTGCTTCTTTCTCTTTTTTTATTCATCCATTATATCATTATTTGCCATTGTCCTGAGTTTCTGTCCTGTCTTTACCACTTTCTACCAACGTGATTTGAGCCAAGTCTGTTAACCTTGCTGATTTTAAAACTCTGTAAAATGGGGATAAAATAGCAAATGTCCTACCTGTCCCTGGGGCTCTTGGGAGAATGGTGTGAGGTAATGGTAGGTTCTCAGAAGTCAGCAGATAGTTCCCACCCCTGTGGTAGAGTTGGTGATGAAGGAGCAATGGTGGTGGCCTTCATATACTTGGCTATAACCTAGGGACAAGGAATTGAGTGACTACGGGAACTGACCTTGGATTGCCCTCTGGATAATCATCCATTTTTTAACAATATTTATGAGGCCCCTTGTGGCGTGGCTCTGCTAACTTCTCCCACCCTGCCACATCTCCCAACACGGTTCTCCAACTCCCCCCCCTCTACTCTTGCTGTCAATCTCCCAGGGATTTCTCCATCATGCCACTTTTCTCAGGCCCTGGGCCTGTTCACACACTGATGGCTCTGTCTGGAAGACTCATAGCCCCATTTTCTGCTCGTTTGCAACACACAGCTGAGCTGATACCTCCTTCAGAAAGTTGTCTCTGACCCCTCTCATTTATATAAGATGCACTGCCCTCCATGTGCACCCTGCCCTTCCTCCACCTCTGCACATAACACACTAGATTATATGAAAATTGCCTGTCTGCTCATCTGTCTCCCTCACTAGTCTGTGGGCTCCTTGCACACCCATAGTACTTAGTATAGTGACTGGCAAACACTCGTGTTCAATCATTACTTGTCAACGAAAGTCCATGACCACAGGAACACACTGCTAAAACCTCCCCAAAGATCTTTGAAGGACCCATGAAAAAAAGGAAAAAGAATCAATGCTCCAATCCCTTGGCAGCATCTAGAACAGGCACCATAAAAGTGGGAAGGCTCTGATATTAATCCATCTTTGGGCTGTTGGCTGGCTCAGGAGAGAAGCAAACGTTCTATGAGATGACTGCGGGTGAAAGGCTCGCTCCCTCAGAGCACCTCCTCAAGGGGTCATGGATACCATTTGCTGAAGTCATTGACCCCAGACCTTAAAGGGCTTTCAGAGGTTGTTGGACTGAATGAAAACAACTTGTATAGGTCAGCCAGGCTTCCCTGATAACAGGTCTCCCTGGATGCTGGGTGACCAGCCACATAAAGCAGCCACAGGTGGCTGTAAGAGGTGTGGTGTTCACTCAGTGACCAGCCCTGGGACTACTCTGCTTGGGAAAAGGCTCTTCTGCCTGCTTCGAGGGCACAGGAATAGAAGTGAAGGGGAAAAATAGGTCATTAATTAGAAGACAATGGCCTGAGGTCAGACTTCTTTCAACCTCAGAATACCTCTCTAAGGTTCAAGATGTATGTCGCCCACAATTCAACCTATCCTCTGGAAAACTGTCCAACCTATGGATAATGTCCTGATCTCTTCTGCAGTAAACAGAACGAGAGAAGGCAGCCTCTCAGATCATGGGATTATTTTCTTCTTAAAGTACAATGGAGAGGCCACTGTAGCCTCTCCACATTGTCAGTTGTGTTCTGGAATTCCACAATCGCACATGCATTCCTTCAGCTCGGTATTTTCTTCCCTGTTGAAACACAGACATTCCTAGCAGCCTGTGATTTGAACCATGTCTGTCATTTACACTTTATACCAGTTGATATAAAGCACCCCTAACCTCAGGATTTCCTATCTGAGTCAGGGGAGTTGAGAGTACTCTGAAGAGAATTTCTGTCATCTCCTCAATTTTTCTGCATGGTTTTGGCCCTGCCTCAAGTGACATCTTTGTTAAATATGAGCAGTCCTGTGATACTGTTTACTATGGATACTTCTTTATTTTTTTTCCTTTCTCTGCATTTTCTACCCCTCTCCCGCCTTTATTGCTCTTCTCTCATTCAATTTCTTCTCTCTTTCTTCTTCTATTTCATCAAGCCCCAGCCTGCAGGAACATCCATCCGTATATATGTCCGTGGCATTCTTTACCACAGAGGCTATGTGGTATATGATAAACAGCAAAAAGGCTTTGAGGCCAGAAATGTGTGACTTTGAATCTTGCTTCTATTTTTTTAGTAGCCATGTGGCCTTGGGTAAGTCACTAGTCTTTTTTTCCTCCTATGGAAAATGGGGGATGACTTCCACCAGTAGAGCAGGGAGCTGTGAAGATTACATGTGGATTCACCAGTATGTCCAGGTGAGCACCCACTGACCCCTATGAGCACCTAAGCTATGCTTAGCTGTGGGCACTGGAGCTCGTCAATCTCTCTTATGGACCAATCTTATTTTCTTTTTCTTTGCCATTTTCCCTGGTTTCACTATTCCCTCTCTAAGAGTGTTCTCCACTAAGTTGCAATAAGCCTGCAACATGGCAGCCTGATCTTGAAAATACAGATGCTTTTTCTGATCAATTTACAAAGTTGAAGGGAAACCCTGCAACTTCAAAACAATGCTTCCAAAAGTGTGGTATTCAGTTTAGCTGCATCAGAATCTCTAGGAGTGCGAGCGAAACTACAGACTCATGGGCCCTGTCTTGGAGCTCCTAAATAGGGACCTCTGGGAAGGCGGCCTGAAATGCAAATGTTTGCCAAGCACTCCAGGTGATTCTGATATACCACAGCGGCCATGTGCTTACAGATTAAGCGTAGGAGCAAAACTGACTATTGAAATAAAGGACAGGAGAACATTCATCAGGCCTTTTTGACCTTATAGCAGCAACATGACTTTTTTCCCACTGGCCATTGAGACCCAAGGCCAGTGGGAAACATCTTGCCTGAGTGCTCTTAGTTGCAGAGACAGAAGGAAACCCAAGTTGGATGCTCCCAGGTCTAGTTCTCTCACCAGCTGCCCTCAAACCTTCCCTTCGAAGAGTCACTGCCTAACAAAGGACCCACAAAAGTCTCTGAATCTTCAGGCAAAAAAGTAAAATAAGTGTGTGTGTGTGTGTGTGTGTGTGTGTGTGTGTGTGTGTGTGTAAGAGACAGACAGTGATAGAGAGGTCACCCTCTTCTCTTTCCCTGGTTTATTGTATTTTCCCTTATTTTCGAAATCATCATAGTAGTTACATGCCTAATATGTTCTCTTCAAATTCCTGAAAATACAATTTCAGGTGAGTACAATCACAATGAAATTCCATTACAGGGACGGAATTTAGATGACTAAGGGTGTTATTTTTTAATACTGAGATTTGATCTATATGTCCATTTAGGAATCTTATGTGCTTCCTAATAGTTAGGAACTGTTCTATCAAGTTTCATGCTTGTACCTGATAAAAGATTTTTGGATGGAGGCATTTTGAATGGAGGTAATGTTTTAAAACATTAGCTATTATCTGGCAGAGAAATGGATTTAATGATGCCCCAGGAAGAGTATAGTTGAAAGAGCAGTGGACTGAATGGCTGCAGATCTGAAGCTCCCAGCCAAAGAACAAGCTGCAACCCCCCCTGGGTCAATCTCCTTTCCCTGTCCAGGCCTCAGTTTTCTCAATGAAGAAATAATACAGAAAATTTGAGTGCTTCTCAGATGGCACAACTGTGTTCCTTGATATGCTAGTACTCGCTCATGGAAAATGCCACAGCACACCATTCTCAGAGAATAATGACCCATGTTCTCATAATAAAGTCTCTCAGATGCTCTGAAGAGGATCATCAAATTTAATTTCCCTCAACTCTGCTTTTTCCAAGCCCACCCCATTTTCCCATTCAAAAGGTATTTATTGAACATCTACTTTGTCCCACGTATTGCTCCAGGAGCTAGAATTCAGCAAGAAAACAAAACATAGAGACATTTCTTCCTATAAGGAACTTGTATCTTAGTGGGGGAGACACACCACAAGTAAAATAAAAAATTAAAATATAGAGTGGCCATAAAGTTCGTGTGCAAGTTTAAATTGCATAGTATTTTATATTACACGTGAACTTTATGCCCACCCTGTATATAGCATATAAAATGATATAAAGGTTATGGAATTCAATTAATTAGGACATATTGTTGGACTAAAAGGGAGGTATAAGTGGCCAATATTCTTTAAAAATGATTCATGTGGCTCGGCGCCTGTGGCACAGTGGTTATGGCGCTGGCCAGGTGCACTGAGGTTGGCGGGTTCAAACCCGGGCCAGGCCAGCTAAGCAACAATAACAACTGCAACAACAACAAAAAAAATAGCCAGATGTTGTGGCAGGCACATCTACTACTCGGGAGGCTGAGGCAAGAGAATTGAATTGCTTAAGCCCAAGAGTTTGAGGTTGCTGTGAGCTGTGACACCAAGGGACTCTACTGAGGGCAACATGGTGAGACTCTGTCTCTAAATAAAAATAATTCACATTATATCTTTGGACCTGACATTGTGCAAAAATATAACCTGGAGAATCCTATACTGAAATGTGTCTAAAAGGCTATGTAAAAATATCCCTTTCCCTGTGATCATTCACATCTTGCTGGTGACTGGGGAGAGATAGAGTTTGTCTTTGGCATCATAAATGGTTAAGTGGTCAGATTATTCCCATAATGTCACAAGTCAGAATAATTCAATCCATTCATCCTTTGTTTGCAAGCACTAAGCGAGGTGCAACTAGGAGGCATGAAAGTAAAAATCACTGCCCTGGCCCCAAGCATCTGAGAGTCTTCCTGCATAAAATGACTAAGAAGATAATTCTAAGTCAATACCTTTAGTGTAGAGAGGTACAGCAAAAGTTACTAGACAGAGAATCATGAGGTTTGTTTTCTAGTGTTGTTCTGATCCTACTTTGTGACCTTGCACTGCCACCACCAAACTGGGCCTCAATTTTGTGACACTTGAAAATGCAGACGGTGGCCTAGATGACCTCCAATGTTCCAGATAGTAGTGAAATGTCATGTTATCTATTTGTATGAGAGATATTTATTCATTCGCTTAACAAACAAAAGTTCCCAATGGCAGTTGGCTCTGGAACCAAAGTAAATAATCTAAGAACTCTTCTCTGGAAAAAAAAAACAAAAAACAATTCTCTTTTAGTAATGCCTTTGGGCTAATGTTTTCTGAACATTTGTTACTACAAAGAACTACAATAGAACCTCCATAGTTGACCACTTCCCTACATTAACCAACTCCTTAAATTGACCTAATTTTTATAGATTAGACATGAACCACACTTACATTATCAGTATAGTGGGCCTAGTTCCTTTTGTTGACACCTCTGTATGTTGACCATTTTGTTACAGTCCCTTGGGTGGTCAACTTACAGAAGTTCCACTATATTTTGAACTCTTTTCATGTATAATCACAACCCTTTTTGTCAGCCCCGTGTGGGAGGCAGAATTCTAAGATGAGACCGATTGACTTTTATCTGCTCTGTTGAATGTGGATGGAACCTGTGAATTTAGTGAGATGTTATTTCTGTGATTACGTTAACGTTATATGGAAAGAGGGTTTTGCCGATGTAATCCACGTCCCTAAACTGTTGGCCTTTAGAGCAGGAGATTATCTTGGGTGAGCCTCACCTAGCCAGCTGGTACCCTAAAGGAGATTGGGCTCTTCCTGAAGACATTCAAAGCATGGGAGAGATTTGACAGAGGGAGAGTCTCCACTGCTGGCTTTCAAGATGGAGGGGACCACACCGCGGGGGGTGGCAAGCAGTGTCAAAGAAGCTGAGAACAACTCCTAGCCAACGGCCAGCAGGAAGGCAAGGATCTCCACCCTCAAGCTTCTGGACTTGGACTCTGCCAGCAATGTGAATGCGAATCTAGGCTGTTTCGTTCTAAATTCGGTGCCCTTACTTTAAGCTCTGTTCTTCAGCAGGGAACTCAACCAGTAATCAGATACCCACAGTAGAGTTGACAAAGTGCAATAACAAACATTCGTGATTAAAAACAATGTAGTGATCAACTTCGTCAGGGTCTTAAATCAGTGCTATCCTCTGGAGAGAGCACATAGTTAAATATTCGGGAATTTTGCAAACTAGTTGTTAAACATTGGTGGGTTGAAAGAGTCCGTGGTGGGAATATTTCTATCATGGAATGTTTCAAATGCTCCAAGTCAGGTTTTCCATTTATGAATGGGTGAGCAAGCTTACCAGCACACCACTGGGAGTGATGATTCCTCGGTATGGTGTAGGAAGACTGAGCACAGTCAGGTGTTGGTGAAGTTCTGAGAATAGGAAGGGGCACGGTGTGATAGAATCAGTGTAGAACAGCCTTGTGGAAAGAATTTGAAGGGGTTCATTAAGCACAAGTGTGTGGAAAGAGCATTCCAAATGGAGGGGCAGCACATTTGTACAGTGGCACAGAGGTGGGAGGAATGTCATGTGTGTGAGCACCTGGAACAGAGGTGCACGCTGGGCATATCATTCTCCATCATGAGATGCTGGCATGACTTCACGTCAGGAGAGCAGACAGTGCTCTACCTGGAAGGGGTTTGGAGGGATCCCAGCAACATACCAGATGGGGCGGGAGGGAGGTGCACACAACTGTCCATCAAGTGCAACCCAGAGGCCCAGGGCACTCTACACCGGAATGGGGAGGTGAGGATCAGGGCCCCATCAGAAAGGAAGAGTGCTAATACGAGCCCAGCTGGAGACCACATTCATATCAGCTGGAACTGGACTGGATGCAGCTACTTAATGTAACAGATGCTTTAACTGGGCAACGGAGATGAGAACTGCCTTAAGGAGTTTGATTTCGATTCAGTTCTAAGCTTACTAGTGCAAGAAATACAAAGTTATCAACACTAAGTTGCATACTGTTTCTCAGAACCCTACTATGCAGCATCAAAACAACTGGTTGAAAAGAAGACAGTTCAAACTTTTACCCAGGTGCATTCTGTAAAAATGTTAACTGTGCATTTACAGATGTCCTTTATTTCATATCCCTCTTACCCCTCTCCAGATCCTCTTGGCTCCAGCCAGCCATACATAGGTACACCTGATAAAACCTCACCTTACACTTTTACTATTTTTCTCCCACCTCTGCCTTCTTTGTTGACGCTGTGTCTTGGGACAACTCAGAAACCCACCTGCAGCCCTCACCTGCATAACCCTGAAGGGCAGAAAAATTAATACTCCATGGGGAAAACTTTGACCACTGGTAGAGAGTAGGAAATAAATGGTTCCTTTTCAGATCTCCCTGGATGGTCTGGAGATGCATTCATAGGGCTTCTCAGCCAGTCCTATGGGATCAAGCAATCAGTCCCCTGCAGGGGTGGCCAGCTCACTCCTCCCATCCTTCATTCCGCCTGTGCCTCCCCCCCAAAATTTATAACCTTATAAGTGAGGGATTTTCAGACTTGCCTGGAAAATCTTAAATCAAAAATTTTGACCAGGTGCAGGTAGTTCATACTTATACTCCCAGCATTTTGAGAGGCCAAGGTGGGAGGGCTACCTGAGTCTAGGAGTTCAAGGTCAGCTTAAGAAAAATAGAGAGATCATATCTCTAAACAACAAATATATATATATATATATTTATACATATAATAGATTAGCTGAGCATGGTAGCACATGCTTATAGTCCCACAGGAGGCTGAGGCAAGTGGATCCCTTGAGCCTAGGAGTTGGAGGCTGCAGTGAGCTATGAGCACATGACAATACTCCAGCCTAGACAGCAGAGCAACATTCTGTCTCCAAAAGAAAAAAAAAATGGTCAGTATATCCTATCACATGGAAAAAGAATATTTACATCATCTCTGAAGGTACCCATCTTCAACCCAGGCTTCAAATAATAACATAGATATGTTCCAAGGAATACGAGTCATAGTAAAATATTTTTTAAAACACACAAAAAAATACTGCAAGAAAACAAGGCACCATGAGTGACATCCAATAGAAACAATAGCTCAGAAAACAAGGCACCATGAGTGACAGCCAGTAGAAACAATAGCTTGATCAGACCTGTCAAGATTTCAGCTACTAGAATCATCAGTCACAGAATATAAAACATATATTAAATATGTTTAGACAAATAAAGATGAGAATTTAAAACAAGAACTTGGTAATGAAAATTATCAAGCAGACTTGGGAAAGAATAAAGTGGCATTTCTAGAAATCAAATATAATTGAATCTTTTAAATGGCTTTCATTTCCAGCAGCATGGTAGTTTGCACACCTGAATTAATCCCCCTCTTAAATGAAATTTAAAGTTCTAGATAATGTTTTCCAGTCCTCTTAACTGCATCCATGAGCTAGTAAGAAATTAAATAATCAGGTCAATGTCTAAGTGGAGGAGTGAACCCAGAGTAGTAAGTGCAGACCAACCAGTTTCCTGAATTTGAGTATCAATTTTCTCAGCTTTTGGAATGGAGAATCAATTACAAGTTAGATTGTCTAACAGAAGACCTGTACATAGTGTCTGGACACCCAAGAAGCATATGCTCACCACAAAATAAAATCAATTGTATCCAACTTTGGATATGAATGGAGGTGGGGGACCATCTCCACTAAACTTTAGAGCTCAAGCAGGCACTCATACTACCTGGATGGTTCAAAAAACCTCAACCCTAAAACTCAAAACGGCCCCAAACTAACAAAAGGAAATGCAAATCCTCTCCACAGAAACTCACATTCACCCCAAGCATCAAATTTTCAAAGGTAAAATGTCAAAAAGGAGAAAGCTTTCAGTTAAAAATTATTACATTCATGTGGAAACATGTACCGTTAGCAAAACTCTGCAGTAGTAACAAGCAGCAAGATAAAATTTGCAAAGACTTTACAAATTAGAATTATTATAAGAGGATATAAAAAAATGAGTAATAACAGGAATGGAAGAAAAAGTATCCAATGTACTCAGCCCTACTATGAAGCTAAATTATAGCTTTCACATGAAGGCTATAAC
>CAUYPK010075646.1:0-60555 GCA_963574355.1 Loris lydekkerianus
ATGTGGCCCAACCCATCACCCTCCCACCACCCAAACCTCCCCCCGCCCATCCCCGTCCATGGTCCGTTCCGCATAGTCGTGGGGGATAGGTGGGTTATAGCCTTCATGTGAAAGCTATAGTTTAGCTTCATAGTAGGGCTGAGTACAATGGATACTTTTTCTTCCATTCCAGGGATACTTTGCTAATGAGACTATGTTCCATCTCCATCCATGTAAACATGAAAGAGGTAAAGTAAAAGCGGGATACTAGTGCCCTGTCAATCTGCATGGAACACTCCCCTGTTGCCTGTAAAAAAGCCACTGACTAATGACTATTGACCAGTCCAGGACCTAAGAGAGGTCAACAAGCAGGTGCTAGACATCCACCCCACCATCCCAAACCCTTATACACTATTAAGTGCTCTCACCCCTGATAGAGTATGGTACACTGTTCTTGACTTAAAAGATGCCTTCTTCAGCCTTCCACTAGTCCCCCAGAGCCAGGCAATGTTCACCTTTGAGTGGAACAATGAAGAGCAAGGGATCCATGGTCAACTTACCTGGCCCCGGCTGGCACAAGGGTTTAAGAACTCTGCCACCATCTTCAATGAAGCCCTACATGACAACCTGAGTGAGTACTGGCAGCAGCATGCTCACCTGACTCTTACAGTATGTAGATGACATTCTGATCGGAACCAAGACAGAAGCAGAATGCCACCAAGGCATCCAGGACTTGCTGACTACACTAGGAGCTCTGGGGTACCAGGCCTCTGCCAAGAAGGTTCAGATTTCTCAACAAACTGTAAGTTACCTGGGGTACATCCTTAAAGATGCGCAGCAGTGGCTGTCCCAGGCAAGAAAAGAAACAGTTCTGAAAATCACCCTCCCCCCCACCAGACAGCAAGGATTGCAGGAGTTCCTTGGGTCAGCCGGGTTCTGCTGTCTGTGGATTCCAAGGTTTGCAAAGATAGCAAAGCCCCTCTATGAGGCCACCCAGGACAGCCTGCCTTTCCAGTGTAGTGAAGAACAAGAAAGAGCCTTCCAGGCCCTGAAACGAGCTTTGCTCTCAGCCCTGTCCCTAGGACTCCCAGATATTACCAAGCCCTTTCATCTGTATATAGATGAGCACAAAGGTATAGCAAAAGGGGTGCTTGCTCAATTGCTTGGTCCCTGGACCTGGCCAGTTGCCTACCTGTCAAAGAAACTCGACCCTGTAGCGGCAGGCTGGCCCCCATGCCTACACATCACTGCAGCTACTGCATAGCTGGTTAAAGATGCAGTAAATTAACTTTAGGGCAAGAAATATTGATCATGACCTCTCGCACCATTGAGGGAGTCCTCAAACAGCCACCAGATCGATGGATTAGCAATGCCCGACTTGCTCACTACCAGGGCCTTCTGCTGAACCCCCCACAAATCCGTTTCCTACCAAAGACCCCTCTCAATCTGGGAACCCTATTGAAGAATCTGGACCTAGACACCCCCCTCCATGACTGTGTTAACATCCTAGCTCAGATTCACAGAGTACGCCAAGACCTTATGGACCAGTCCCTCCCTGATGCAGAGGCCATCTGGTACACAGATGGGAGCAGCTTCATGCAAAATGGATGCAGGTACATGGGAGTGACAGTGGTGTCTGAAACCGAGACTGTATGGGCAGAGCCCCTCCAAGCTGGGACATCAGCTCAAAAGGCTGAACTCATAGCTCTAACACAAGCCATGACCCTGGGGAAAGGCCTAAGACTTAACATTTATATGGATAGCCGATATACACGGCCCACATACACAGGGCAATTTACCAGGAGAGAGGACTCCTTATGGCGGAGGGAAAGACTATCAAAAAAAAAAATGAAATACTCAACCTCCTAAAGGCCTTATGGCTTCCCCAGAAACTAGCCATCATTCATTGCCCTGGACATCAGCAGGGCGAATCCCCTGTAGCCAGAGGCAATCAGTGGGCTGACCAGGTCGCCAGGACTATAGCCACCTCAGCTATCCAAGCGCTTCCTATTACTACATTGCCATACCCTGGACCCCCAACACTTCCACAGTCCCCAGAGTATACTCCAGAGGACCTAAAATGAAGAAAGCAGATCCCACAAGCTCACTCCCCCGAGAAGTACAGTGGATAGTACGTCACCTGTGATGGCAAAGTGCTTGTGCCAGCAAAACTAGGACAGGAAATACTCCATAGAATCCATTCATCCACCCACCTAGGGTCATGCAAAATAAAAGACTTGCTGCGCCACGCCCAAATCAAAACACAAAACCAGAATACTAAAATTGACGAAGTCGTAGCTTCATGCAAAGTATGTATTGTGACTAAGAATGTATCTAGCTCCCACAATCCAGGGTCCAGACAGTGTGGGATGGAGCCAGGTACATACTGGGAAGTGGACTTTACTGAAGTTAAGCCAGTTAGATATGGATACAAATATCTCCTTGTTTTTGTAGATACATTCTCAGGATGGGAGAAGCATTTCCAACCAGAAATGAGACTGTGCAGGTAGTAGCAAAGAAAATACTAGAAGATATAATGCCTAGGTATGGAATTCCTAATCAGATAGGATCAGAAAATAGCCCAGCTTTTACTACTCAGGTTGTGTAGAGTCTAGTGGAAGCCTTGGGAACTAATTGGAAATTGCATTGTGCCTATCAACCCCAAAGTTCAGGGTAGGTAGAGAGGATGAACCGCACCCTAAAACAGACCCTAACTAAATTAATCATGGAGACTGGCAGTGACTGGGTGTCCCTCCTCCCCTTTGCCCTATACAGGGTGCAAAACTCACCCTACCTTATAGAAAAAACTCCGATGAAATTCTCTTTGGAAGGCAATCCCCTATAGTCCCTAAGTTCCATTACAATGCCTTCACTTCAAAGGGCCCAGATTTTAAAGCTTGGAAAGATTATGTAGTAACTTTACATTTCTATCAAAAGGCACAATGAGCTGATTGGGAGAAACTTATAGCCCTCTACAGCTCAGGACCTGTTCCTGAACCATACGCTTTCCAGCCTGGAGACTGGGTGTACGTGAAACGTCACCGACAGGAAACACTGGAGCCCCTGTGGAAGGACCCATACATGGTGGTCCTCGTTACTGTCACCGCACTCAAGGTTGATGGCATCACCTCCTGGATACATCACATGCACGTTCGCCTAGCTGATCCATTTGCCATCAAAGAAGACTGAAGCTCAAACTGCAGAAATGCCAGAATCCCTGATGCCACTGTATGTGTACCACTTACTGACTTACTCTGCCTTGCTGATTATACCCCTCACTGCTAACTCTCATCGCCTCATTAAGATAACGTGGCTAGTCACTAATGCTAGCACAGGGACAGTGCTCAACCAGACCTCTGGAGTTCACCCTATGGGTACTTGGTTCCTGGAGCTCTTAGTTGACCTACATAATCTGGTAGGGATTACACCCTACCCCTCAGGGTGGCAGTCATATTGGTATGGAAATATTCTAACCAAGTACTTTTATGTCTGCCCCCGTCACTTTCCTAATAAGTGTAGAGGAGCAAGTTCATATTTCTGTAACTCATGGAACTGTGTTTCCAATGGGCAATTATGGTGGAACCCCCCCAAGACAAGGAGACTTGATCCAAGTAAAGAGGAAGGGTGTTTGGAGAGGGCACTCCTGTGCAGGCCGCCCCAAACCTGACACAGTCAGTATCACCTTTACGGAGAAAGGAAAGCGAATGCTAGATTAGGAACTTGGCAAATGGTGGGGTGTGAGACTGTACAACGTGCACGGTGCAGACCCAGGTAATGTTTTCCAACTCAAAATCTTATACACCCCTGTTAATAATAAGCCTGCTGCAGTGAGCCACAACATAGTGCTTCAGCCTCCCCCTGTAGTCACCCCTAAGCTCTGTGACTCCCCTGACTCCCCGGACCAAGCATTCAGTACCCAAAGTCTAATTCTAAACCCCACACCTGTGCCTACCACAGATCCCGATCCACTTTGGAAATTGGTCATTGCTACATACCAAGTCTTAAATACTTCCAGACCAGACCTTACTAAGTCCTGTTGGTTATGTGTAGAAGCTAGACCCCCATACTATGAGGGAATTGCCCTAATAAGCAAACCTAAGATCAGCTCCCAGGCTAGCAACTGACGGTGGCAACAGTCTAAGCCCTGAGTCACCCTACAGTCCATTATAGGACAAGGAACTTGTATAGGTCAGACACCACCCCCCCCCCCCCCAATACCAACATCTATGTAATCAAACTCTCACCCGGGATAGGACTGGATAGATAATTCCCACCAACAATTCCTGGTGGGCTTGCTCAACAGGACACACCCCATGTCTCCATGGGGCAGTCCTTGATTTAACCCGGGGCTTTTGTGTCTTAGTGCAGCTCATCCCCAAGCTAATCTATCACTTAGAAGAGGACTTACATCAGGCATACGAGTCAGCTACAGGCACACGTACAAGAACCAAGAGAGAGCCAGTCGCAGCAATAACTCTAGCCATGCTCATGGAACTGGGTATAGCAGGAGTAGGCATAGGAATCTCCTCCTTAGTCCTACAAGACAAGAAGTATGGAGCTCTGCACACTGCAATAGACTTAGACATAGAAAGAATAGAAAACTCCATTTCCCACCTTCAAGAGTCCCTAACTTCCCTCTCTAAAGTAGTACTCCAAAATAGGTGGGGGCTAGACTTACTGTTCCTTCAGCAAGGTGAATTATGCGCAGCCCTAGGAGAAGAATGCTGATTTTATACTGAGCACTCAGGAGTAAGCAAACACTCCATGGAGTAAGTGAGAGAAGGTCTCTGCAGAAGAAAACTTGAGTGGGAACAGTCTCAGAGCTGGTATAAATCTTTGTTCCGCAAGTCACCCTGGCTCATAATTTTAATTTCAAACATAGTGGGCCCACCTGTAATCCTATTACTACTATTAACTTTTGGCCCCTATATAATTAATAAATTACTGGCTTTCATCTGAGCTAGAATTAATACTGTTCAATTAATGGTCTTATGGGCACAGTATACCCCCCTCAGTACTGAACGCACTGAAGACCCATGATTGGATCTTCTAGGCACAAGTAAAGGGGGGAATGTAAGGACCAAGTTAACTCCATTTTGTTAAAACTAACTTCATCTTGTTCCTCAGTCTTCATTTTGCAGCTGCATACCAAAGGCATTAGGCAACCTGCTCCTCCCCCCCCCCCCCGTCCTTGCCCCATGATCCGCGCCCTTGCACAATGTCTGCTCTGCGCAATAGCAACACTCTCCCAGACACCCAAGGACAAATACTGCTCAGTCCCCTAGTGGCTATCAACTCACCCTAGTGGCTCACCTCACACCCCCTCCCTTTTCTTTCCTTTCTGTACCCTTAAAAACCTCCCTCCTTTTTGAGATCAGGGCTTCTCTGCTCTCCTGCTGCGCCAGGACCAGGGAGCCCAGGCTCGAGCTTGTAAATAAATAACCTCTTGCTTTTGCATCGGACTTGGTCTCCGGGTGATTTATGTGGGGGATCCCACAACTTGGGCACAACAGGACAACACACACACACACACACACACACAAAAGTAAAGATTTAATTTTATAATTGATATTGAAAAAAAATTTCAGATGTTCTGAGCAATGGCGTGCAGATTTCTTTCCATTAAAACCACATCCCAGATGTCACTGATGGGCTAAACTCTCCTTCCTCCTCCAAGGGAACAGAAAATAAATGGCACAGACAGATGCTGCCTGCACGTATTTCTTCTGTTTCTTGGGCTGATGACCGAAAAGCATATGTGCGTCTCTGCTGTTGGGAGAATTTTCATTCCCATATTTCAAAATAATTTTTTGGTCTCTCATTTCAAAGTTATTTTGAAGTAATTGCTGCAGTAACAAAACTGAATTACCTTGATGTTTACTGTGCTTGTGTTTTTATTTTGTGCTTTTCTCATTTCACATTTCATGGAGATCACAGAATCAAAGAATTATTAAGGATGGGTACCAGAAATCATATGATGTCAAAACAGAAAACAGCTAAACTAATTGGCTACATTATAGACAATATAAGTTAAAGAAACTTGAATAAGAATTAAACTGTTGTGAGCCAGTGTGTCCTTATATTCATAAGTACATGTCCTTACATTCCTTTTTTGGTTTATAAATGAGATTGTGAACATGAGGGGTAAGGGTGGTTTTTGGCAATCATGGATCATGTGTCATGCACAGAGTTTTCAATTAGTGTGTTCTAAACTGAATTTTTATTATTTAATTGAAAAGTTCAAAGAAAAGGATGATAAGAAGCAACTCTCACAGGGATTGGGTACCTAAAATCTCATAAATTGGTTTAAGGCATATGTTTTTCATCAAAATAGTGAAAATTGGGTTCATCTTCTAATTCAAGAAATATTTATTGAGTGCATATGTAGTCACTTTGCTAAACACTTCCAGAATAAAATTGAAAAGATATTTTCCCTGCTCTTAAAACTTCCCTTCTGCAGTGTAGGGGAGAAACATGTCAACAACTCAGTTGACACAGAGTCTATCATTGTCATAGTATAATAAATGGACACAGGTGTTTTGTCTACACAGGCCAACACAGAAAGCCCCCTGAAAGTCACTGTGACGTGAATCAAAAGCTTGTAGAGCATCACAGGTAGTCCTGGATCAGAGAGGTAAAGAAAGAACACGTCAGACAAAGGAAGTGCAAGTGTGCTCTAACAATAGCATGGGAGGCGACGAGCGTGGACATGTGAGTGGAAAATAATTGCTTATGATTAAGAAGAAGGAAAACTGGCAAATGTTTGGGCCAAATAATGGTCTACTATGCAGAAGGGATTGATGAGCCATTGGGAAGTTGATGCTGTGAATGAATTTGATATCATAGCATTGAAGTGTAGTTGTTCGGAGATGTTTTTGTTTTGGGTCATATTTTCCCCTTCCTTAGAGTGCGACATCTTTTCAGATTTCATGTCTGAAAACTTGGAGCCAATAACTCCCTCCTTCTAGAAATGTTAAGTCAAACCTTTATTAGAGCCCTCTATACATAAATTACTGACCTCAACTACTGGACTTTAAAAATACATATACACTCAGGAGTTTGACAGACACTTTGAGAGCTCGGACCATGGCAGGGTTGCAATCTGTCCGTAGCTTCTCTGAAGCCTGAGCATGTACACTGTGACAGGCTGCTCTCTGCCAACCAATCCTCTGAGTACCAAAAGATCAGGCTGCAACCTGGAAATACCCTGTTAGCCTTGGATTTAGTCTCTGAGGCCCAGCCTGCCAACACCCACTCTGCCCTCTAACATCTGGGGTCTCATATGTCCTCAAAATCCCCACTGTGCCAGTCAAATCGATTCCTCCTGATAACTGCTCTTATAAAGGGACTCCTTAGGTTTTATTTGGAATTTATTTTCCATAAAAGCTTGCTTCCATCCTAATTGAGCAACCAAAATTTAATGACTGTGGCAGACACTCACCAGGTGGTTAAATCAAGAACAAATCTTCTTTGAAGAGTAAAAAACTATGTAATTTGTGAAATCATACTTTGACTGTATCCTTTTTTCCAATACACAATAAATAACAGGTAATCAATATTTTGTCTTATGTGAGAACATCTTCAAAACTTTGAAATTAATGCAAATTCTCCTGGATGGTGACCTGAATAATCAGTGGCACTGGAGGATGGAGCTCTAACCCTAACTTTCAGGTTTTTCTGGCTTCTTAAATAAAAGTAGGTAAAGCAATGGTGAGGTAGTGTAAACTGAGTGGGCAGCATGGAAATAGAACACACAAATATGTTCTTTTCCAAACCTCCCTTTCTAGTCACTTCATTTCCGTATTTTCTAGAGCCAATTCTGTTTTTCATTGATAAGCTTTAGGTTTAAGACATGTTTTAGCATAAGCACATTATATAAATCAGTGATGTAGCATGAATTGCGTACATGCTCTGACAATTAAGTTCATGAGCTCATCCTAGAAAAACTGCTACATACTCTCATTGCTGAAAATCACTATGGTCAGCTTTGAGGTCCTCCCCTGGGGAAGCTATTCACTAATGCCAGTGCCCGGTCCACCCTTCAAAGCTATTTTGGAACTCTGTACCACTTTCCTAGAATGAGTTCAGGAATTTATCTGACCTCGTATACACATGGAAGAGGTTCGCATTTTATTTTCAAATGCCAAACTGAAATTTCTGTGAAAATTAGAAAGTGTTTTAATTAAACCATCCCTAGCAGGCCCAAACACTTAGAATATTAGGGAGATAGAAAGAGCATGTAAGTAGCAGATGGATTAGGGAAGTGTTTTTAGCAAGAAAGGGAAAATTATCTTTCATAATTTCTCAATCCACTTGCGTTTTGAGGCAATGGTGGGTGAGATGGTAAATCAAGTGAAACAAAATATATATTCAACTTCACATACACTGTATTCTTATCTGATTTCAACTCATTATCAGTGCAAACAAACTAAAACGAAACAATAAAAATAATAAACAATAGATATGTGACTTACTTAGGCATCTTTAATCATGTGGGTTATTCTTAATCTTTGTCTGAATGATTTGATTTTTAACATTTTATTTTTAATTGACATGTAATAATTGTACATAGTTATGTGGTACATAGTTATGTTTTGATATGTATAATGCCTACTGATCTGAACAGAAAAATTGACATATCTACCATGTAAAACATTTTTATTTCTTCTGTTGGAAACATTTGATATCCTCCTTTAGCTATTAAAAGCTATATAATATTACAGTTAACTACATAAAGTCATCCTATAGTGGAATATAATCCTGACCATCCTCCTCTCTTGTCGTACACATATTTCAAATAGTGTCCCTAATTTCTTCACATTGCTTCTGTAGCACAAGCTCCATCCACATTCCTTCCCATTTTTTTTTTTTTTAACCTTGATACAGGCAACTAAACCATCTTCTATCTCTAATTATTATTTAATTATATTTTATATTTTTTCCAATTGTAAACCTGTCAGTTTAAGATAGACTTCCAATTCCCAAGGCACAGAGGTGGCATGTGTATGGATGAGTTCTTCCATAATCAGCATTCTCCACTCAATATAAAAAAGTACAATATTTTGATGTGTTATAAAACATTTAAGTTGTTTCAAAAATGTATTCATATTATCCACAAATTAGTATCAAAATAATACTTCTTCATTTTTTTCTGAAACAATTTTAATTTTCCTCTGTAGAAGAGAATCTGAATTTTGGTTCACTCCAATAATTTTTGTTTGATCCTACAATTTCTGCAATCTTTTAAGTAACTCTTTTTCCTTTGAATTATTGTCTATTCTTAATACCTCTCATTATCTCCACTTCCCCAAGTTTCTACTACCATGGTCCAATTAGTCAACAGAAAGAAAATGCTTCTCATCTGAGCTCAATATTAAGTGTCCTCAGTCCTATTTTCCATTGTGACTACTCTCTTTTATTTATTTTTTCTTTTTTTAACTTTAAGATTAATGTGAGGACACAAACATCTAGGTCACAATGTTTGCTTTGTTAGGTAAGTCCCTCTTGTAGCTGTGTCCTGCTCCCAGGAGATGTGCCCTAGATCCTAACAGTGTGCCCATTAAGTGGGAGCACATACATCCCCCCTTCTCTGTTCTCCCTCCTGCCTTCCCCCCAACTTGAATTGAATTGAGTTTTTCTCATATGTGGGCCTGTATTACATCATCTACTGGCTTCATATTAGTATTGAGTATATTGGATATTTGCTTTGCCACTCGTGTGATACTTTACTACGAAGAATGTGCTTCAACTCCATCCAGGTTAATACAAAATACGTAAAGTCTCTTTTCTGAGAATTAGATTAAAATCAGCCACTGAAGCTTGAATAGCTGGAATACATTGCCTGGACTCTTTGCTTTATCTGGTTCTATATTCTCCAACTTTGCTTTCACTTCTCCTGCTGTTACTGTGGACTAAAGTCTTGACTTGAATGCACATGTGTGCTCAGCTCTGCTTGTCTGCTCTGTAGCCTTCATTGTACTGACATACCACCCCTGGTACATCACAGTGTGAATTCCCATCTAGAAGTCATTTGGGTGGACACAGCTAATACCACCAAGTCATCTTTGTGTAAACACAGCAAATACCACCAAGTCACCTTTGTGTACACACAGAAAATACAACCAGGTCACCTTTGTGTACACACAGCAAATACCACTAAGTCATCTGGATGGACCCTCATTTTTGCAAACCAGAGTGGAGAAGGAGAAATACCCTAAGTGGAAATGGTGGGAAATGAGAAAGGAAGACAAGAGACAAAAGATAGGATGGGATCGGAAGGTCTGATGCAGCTGATGACTGCAGCAAACACCAAACTCTGGAAACATCTTTATTTATAAAGTATCTTTAACAAGGTAAATTTTAATACCTGGGGTAAAGATTAACTTCAAGGAGGTAAAGCTGTATTCTTGCTGATAATAAAGAAATTATGTATGGGCTTTGTGACTTCTGACAGGTGAAAATAATGTTGGATGTTAAAAGAGGAGAAGCAGCTTGGGTGGGATGTCGGGTCATTCCCTCAACATCTCCCCAGGTTCTGGGAGCCCTTCCATCTCACAGACCATTCCCCACACCTCCCCTAATTCCACATTCCCTCACCTCCTGATGGACAAGTAAAATTGTCCTAATCATTTGTACAAATCTTGTCGATTGGTAATAGCAGGAGTCATCAGGACTGCCTGTCCCTTGGCATGGTATACTAACTGTTTTACATTGATGCCCAGCACTCAGGCTTATCTGAGGATGACAGTGATGTGATCTCTTTCAAGACTCTTAAACATCATCTGAATTGAAGCAAAACACATATTTCACAATTTTCTTGAAATAATTGAACCTATCTTCATTACATTGCATCAAAGACCAAAGATACCTGTTTCACATGTCTGTACTCACCTTGTGTCCCACTTATTTAATAACCTCCTGCTGAAAAGAAGAAATAACTGTTTATCTTCCATTTTTCTTTCTTTTTTTTTTTTTTTTGAGACAGGTTTTCATTTTTTTCCTGTGCTAGAGAACAGTGGTGTCATTGTAACTCACTACAACCTCACACTACTAGGCTCAAGTGACCCTCCTGTCTCAGCCTCCCAAAATGCTAGATCACAAGTGGGAGTCACATCTATTCCTCTTCCATAGTTAACTGAAGTTATTCTATTTTATATCTCTTCCCCAGGTCATAGCCTTGCACTATGGGTATAAATGTTATCTTTTGTACATTAATATTGAAACCTAATCTGAGTAACTCAGTGTTAATAATTTATATAATAATGGAGTGCAGAAGTCATTTATCCCTATAAAAGCATGAGTTTTGTGTGGTGATGTTGTAGAACAGGATTTTAGATATCAGAATTTCCATTTAAAAATACTAATGGCAAAGGCAGGAGGACCTCTTGGTTGGAAGTTCCAGACCAATCTGGAAATAGCTAGATCCCATCTCTACAAAGCAATTACAAAACAATCCAGAAGAGGTGTTGCAAAGATATAGTCTGAATTGTTCAGGAGGCTGAGGTAGAAGGATTGCCTGAGCCCCAGAGTTCAAGGCTACAGTGAGCTATGATTATATGACTATACTCTAGCGTTGGTGACAGAGTGAGACCTGTCTCTTCAAATAAAATATCCATATTAAACATATTGAAAATTCTATTTTGCTTCAGAATTTAAATATTTCTCTTTCTACTAAAATAAACACATACATATACAAAAACACCCTCAGATAATTAGATTCCTCAGGCTATTTAGACAAAAACTACGGAAAAGTATCTATTAATATTTTCAAATTATTACTTATGTTTCACCTTTTAACTCCATTCTTTATTTACATTCTGATTATTTTATTATATGAGGTCTAACAATTAAGTTTGTTTCCACCCTGCTACACACTTCATTGCTGAGTATCACTACAGTCACTTTCAAAGTGCCCACATTGGGAAGCTTCAGACTGATGGCAACACCTAGTGTACCCTTCAAAGCAATTTTGGTATTCTTTTTCATTGCTGCTGTTGCATTACCTTTGATGATGTCCTGAGTGTCATCAAAATATCTTCCTTTCAATATTTCCTTTATCTTTGGGTAAAAGAAGAGTCATTGGGGGCCATATCAGGTAAGCAGGGCGGAGGTTCTGATAGAGTAATTTTTAACAGGCTAAAAACCCCTCACAGACAATGCTGTGTGAGCTGGTGCATTGCTGTGATACAAGCCTTTCCCAGGCCGACATTTTCTGTTAAGATTTTTCTGTTTCTTTGTCGATGTTTACTCAGTCTGCTATGCTTCTCATAGTCAGTCCATGATTTTGATGCACAATTCAACAAATTTTTGCAATGTTTTCATAACTGTATTTGCCCTGACTTCTCTTCATCACTTTCTCTCCCCACAGAAAAAACATTGAATACATTTGTCCGCTGCCATTTTCTTCATGGCATTTTCTCCATAAACTGGGACTAACATGGCCATGATTTCACTTCCACTTGTGCCAAGTTTAACAGGAATTTAATGTGTGTTCATTGTTCCAATTCAAGCTCCGACGTTCTCATGGCACATAAAAACAGGTAATGACAATGAACACTGCTCAGCAAGATGGCGTTATGTCACATGTTGACATACACACAGCCGTGAGGCACTGATAAACCAAGGTTAAGAAACCTTAGAATTGTTTGTACAGCTGAAGTAAGACATAGTGGCAAGTTTACTAATTTAATTGTCAGACTACCAATGAACACTAAAACAGTACTTTACCTGTGTTATACTTATTTAATTAGCTTTTTTACCTAATTATACCCGTGTTGTTTAGGTATTCCTATGAGGTGAAGTACATATTTTAGTTGTTTTAACTAAAACAAATTTTTTAAATCTGGATGAAATTTTTGTGAATGAGCATTAATGAATTATTATGAACCAAAGAACACTGTTTTTATCAGATTCTCACAGAGATACATGACACACAAAATATTAATAATCTCAAGTGCAAATAGGATCATCATACTCCTCCACGGAAAGCATTCCAATGCCTTCCTGTGGCACTTAGAAAAAAATACCAAGTTTTAGTTTGGTATCCAGGGTCTTTATGATTTGGCTGCTACTAAATATCTCAGTCTCATGTCTCAAACTTATCTAGAGATAGACTCTGCCCCAAAGTGGACTTATTTTAGAAGCCTTTACACTGGCCGGGCACTATGGCTTACACCTGTAATCCTAGCACGCTAGAAAACTGAAGCAGGTGGATTGCTTTAGCTTACAGGTTCGACAATAGCCTGAGCCAGAGAAAGACCTCATCTCTAAAAACAGCTGGGCATTGTAGTGGATGCTTGTAGTCCCAGCTACTTAGGAGACAAGAAAATTGCTTAAGCCTCAAAGTTTTCGGTAGTTGTAAATTATGATGCCAGGGCACTCTACCAAGGGCAGCAAAGTGAGACTCTGTCTCAAAATAAATAAATGAATATAAAAAACAAATAAAAATATATTCCTTTACATTTATTCATTCCTTAATGAATGAATTCTATACTTACTATGTTGTGGCTTCTATCTGAAAGTCTTCTACTATCCAGTTTCTATTAAATTATTAGGTTTCACCCTAAATATCACTGCATCAGTGATGATGTTCGCAACCAGATTATAATTCATTCAAGTAAGAAAATTATAACTCTTACTACATTTTTTGTGTTCAATCTCAGGCATGGTATTTCACAAATATTTGCTTATCAATTGAATAAGACAATAGAGGAAAACGTAAAAGCTAAATACAGGAGCTAGAAGTGTTTATGCCTTTAATGTAAATGACTGGTTTATTATAATTTATCATTTGATTTCATGTTCCCCATTCTATATTGTCACAGTTAATTCATTTTGAATACCCAATTAGTGCCAGTTAGTTATTTTTATTAGTCAGTATCCCAGGAGATAAGGGACTGGCACAATAATAAAATGAAATAAATGACAACATTTAATAAGGTAACTGATTACAAAGGTGTGGTGGGCAGTTCATGGACACCAAGATGCAATTGTAGAGCATTCTGGGTGAAATTATAGGGAGAAAACAGTGACGGTGTCTGTTCATGAAGAAACTAATATACCTCAATTTCCTGCTTCTCCAACCTTCATTTCTCCCATTGGTGCCTCTCCTCACCCTGTCCATAGGATGTGGAGAACCCAGCCGCCTCATCAGCATTCTGGCCCACAGAGCATGGTGGGAACTGGTGGGAAGGACGCAAAGTGAACCTGAAGGAGAAAAGTGAGTAGGTCATTAGGACAAGATCAAATTCAGAGGAGGGAGAATCAGTTTCAAATCTTAAATAAGTTTTTAGTTTTCAATACCTCTTAAGAAGTGATCTCAATTAGACCCCAGTCAGTGACTCCTGCGATTATTTATTTTATTAATTCAGCATTTGGGTATCTGCTCAAACTATATGCCCACAAAAAAAGAGATTATACCTCTTGTTTTTGTATGGCCAAAAGAAATCCACTTAACCTTTAAAAGTAACATTTTATTTTATTATTTATGTGATATGTGTGTGGAGGAGTTTATTAACATGAGCTCTGTTATTAGTACTTTTGGCCCTATTACTTATAGATTTATACACAAGTAATACAATAAGTTATTAAGACAACAGTATGCAAATGGATGAAAATTAGATCAAAATACCAGCTTAGGTGTTCAGTGGTTATTGTCAGATGTCACTGCTTCCAAAGTGAAAACATAGGAACTAGATGTATATATATGTGTGTGTGTGTGTGTGTGTGTGTGTGTGTATGTTACTAAACAGCTGAAACAACACTTTTCATCCAGAATGTTTTATGTATAAGGTTAATGTTTAAGCCTACTACAAAAATAAAGGAGAAAATAGTTATATTGTATGAAAATAATATAACATAGCTATGTTGGAATTAATTTCTTTCAGCTTTTTAAATTCATTAAATGTTAATGTGTTCTACATTCATCACTGAAAAATTAACAAGTCGAACTAGCTATAAAGAATTACATTCAATTCTATTCCATTATGATCTAATTATACCTCCATTATTTCTGTTTATGCACTTTGCTGTACAAAAACCTTACTTAAGATCCAATTTAGCTCACTATGCCAAGAGATAACTATTTTAGTTTTTATTTAGAACTGAATTTGGTATTTTCTGTGTTATATTACATAAGGCAGCATTAAAAAGTTAGCAGATTTGCAGATGGAAATTTTTTAACTTTTTTTCACTAGATGTAAATATGAGAAAATAAAATTTGATGCTTCATTTAATAATTATTTTTAAATGTATAGTTCGTATCATTTGGACATACAACATATATGTGCCACGGATGAAGTAAAGGTTGCTTAAAGAAATTACAATGGGATTCTCACTTGCTACATTTATTCCAAGCACCCTAGAAAGTTTATGGTAGGCAAGTGCCACCTTATAACATTAGATGCAAATTAGAGACTGCATTCTCTGAGTATATGTTTAAGAAGGAACACAGAACAAAAGGATTAAACAACAATAATAGATTGATCAGAGGAATATACAGAAATATAGATCAGTAAGTTTGTTAAATATAAAAGAATGCTTAATATTGAACATTAATAAAACATTTGGTCTTACAAATATACATTTTTGTTCATATCAGGAATATATGTAGCTTGTAAGGAGGTTCAATGAAATCAAGAGAAAACATAAAATTAACTCAAATGGACCAGAAAAACAATTCAAGAACTGAATGAAAATTTTACTAAAGAGATAGACATATTAAAAAACAAACAAACAAACAAAAAACAGAACTTCTGAAAATGAAAAACTCATTTAAGTAAATGAAAAAAAGGTAGAAATCTTTAAGAATAGCCTAGACGAAGCAGGTGAAAGGATTTCAGAGTTTGACTACAACAACTCTTTCAAATCTACCCAGTCAGCCAAAAATAAAGATTAAAGAAAAAATCAAAATGAATGAACAAAATCTATAAGAAATATGGGATTATGCAAAATGACCAAATACAAGAATCATAGGCATCCTCAAGGATGAAGAAATAAATTCACAAGGTTTAGAAAACCTATCTGCAGGAATAATTGAGGAGAACATCCCTGGTCTTACTAGTGATTTGGACATCTTGATACAAGAAGCCACAGACACTCCTGGGGGATTCACTGCAAAGAGGAAATCACCAAGACACGCAGTCATTATGTGGGCCAAGGTTAATGCAAAGGAAGAAACCAATACACAATCATCATGCAGGCCAAGGTCAACGTGAAAGAGGAAACCAAGAAACATAGTCATCATGCAGGCCAAGGTCAACAGTGAAGGAAGAAACCAAGACACGCAGTCATCATGCAGACCAAGGTCAACAGTGAAGGAGGAAACCAAGACACGCAATCATCAGGCAGGCCAAGGTCAACATGAAGGAGGAAACCAAGACACACAGTCATCATACAGGCCAAGGTCAATGTGAAGGAGGAAACCAAGACACATAGTCATCATGCAGGCCAAGGTCAACAGTGAAGGAGGAAACCAAGACACGCAGTCATCATGCAGGCCAAGGTCAACGTGAAGGAGGAAACCAAGACATGTAATCATCATGCAGGTCAAGGTCAACGTAAAAAAGAGGAAACCAAGACATGCAATCATCATGCAGGCCAAGGTCAACATGAAGGAAGAAACCAAGACATATAGTCATCATTCAGGCCAAGGTCAACAGTGAAGGAAGAAACCAAGACATGCAGTCATCATGCAGGCCAAGGTCAACATGAAGGAGGAAACCAAGACATGCAGTCATCATGCAGGCCAAGTTCAACGTGAAGGAGGAAACCAAGACACGCAGTCATCACGCAGGCCAAGGTCAACAGTGAAGGAGGAAATCCTATGTTTTTTTTTTTTCTGATGAGTGCAGCATTCTCTTCTTCAGTATAATTTCTGTACTGTTTATGGAGTGCTTCACTAAAATTCCATGCAATTATTTTGTTATCTGGGTCAAAAATGTAATAGTGAGTCTGTGGAAGTTTCAAGATTAAATACAAATTCATTAAGCTGATGTTAGTGTAGACATCATTGTCCATTATAGTATGATTTTTTTCAGGAAAAAACGTAATTGCACAAGTAGTTAATTTAAAGATAAATTATATATTTGTTAACAGGAAGGAAATGAGGTAAAACAGTTCACAGGAAATAAATTTGGTAGAAATATGCCAAGTGGGTTAGGAGAGAAGTGATCCGGGTATTTGACTGTATTTGAAGCACCTGCATTAATTAGGTTTGGGGTTAATAAAATTGCATTCCAGGGAACTGAAGGAATGAAAGGCAGCAATAGTTCAAGAAAGATTTCACATGAAGCAGTAAGAAGCAATATTGTTTAATGGATAATAGTGTACTTCCAGTGAGAACTCAAAGATACACTTTTCAGTTCTGGAATGTAGAAGATCATGTTATCAGGAAGAGATTTAGAAGTCATATAGGAGATCTTATGACACCAAAAATATCCTAGTGTTGATGTTCTTATTTTTAAGTTACTATGAGACTTTCAAATGCAAATAAAGATCTAGAAATATAAAAGTAGAGTTCCAGGTCAAAGCTAAGAATGTAAATGTTACCAGCATAGATGTAATGACAAAGTGGTTGCAGAGGGAAAGGGGCAGGCACACTGTTGGTGGGACTGCAAACTAGTCCAGCCTTCATGGGGAATCATACTCAGATATTTTATTTATTTATTTATTTATTTATTTATTTATTTATTTATTTATTTGTTTAGTAGAGACAGAGTCTCACTGTACTGCCCTCAGGTAGAGTGCCATGACGTCACACAGCTCACAGCAACCTCTAACTCTTGGGCTTACACGATTCTCTTGCCTCAGCCTCCCGAACAGCTGGGACTACAGGCGCCTGCCACAATGCACAGCTATTTTTTTGTTGCAGTTTGGCTGGGGCTGGGTTTGAGCCTGCCATCCTTTGGCATATGGAGCCGGCGCTCTACTCACTGAGCCAAAGAACTAAAAGTAGACCTACCATTGGAAGTTGCAATCCCACTACTAGGTATTTACCCAATGGGGGAAAAAAATTATTTTATCAAAAAGACACTTGTACTTGAATGATTGTTGCAGCACAACTCACAATTGCAAACATGCTGCAACCAAACCAAGTGCCCGTCAATACATGAGTGGATTAATAAAAGATAGAATATGTAGGCCATGGAGTATGACTCAGCCATAAAAAATTTTTGCACCAACCTGGACAGAACCGTAGACCACTTTTCTAAGTGAAGTATCACAAGAATGGGAAAACAAACACCAAAAGTTCCCAGTATAAAACTGGAAGTAAATCAATCAACACTCCTGTGCACACACAGAAGTAAAACTCAACAGATATCAAACAGGTGGGAGGGAGGAGAAGATGGATAAATTGAAGCCTAATGTGCCCAATGCACATCCTTTACAACTTTGATTCAAACAGTGCAAAAGCAATTCATGTAGCCAAAACTTTTGTATCCCCGTAATATTTTGAAATTTTTTAAAAAGGAATATTTTGATAACACGAGAAATACACAGAAAACTAAGTTGTTTCTTCCTTATTCTTGCAGCTCATCTTAATTAGAATTCTCTCTTCTCTTCATGACCCAGAATCACACAGTGTGAAATTTTTAAGTTTTTACTGATTGTTACTAGCTACACAGTAGTGATAGAGATAGCTTTCTCATTTTATGTTCCTATAAATTGTTTTCTTCAATAAAATGTCCATTTAAACATGTGCATAGTTTAATACACGTATGTTGTGATTTCTCATTATATAGTAAAACCTTGAGCTTTTACCCTGATTGCAAGTTAACTCATCAGAGTTTATAAATATGGTCATTGTCTTGTACACATTTATCTTGCCATTGAAATTTTAACATAGTTTCTTCAGAAAGAAAAATGCTTTTCTCAATGTGGTTAAATTAATATACTAACAATGAATATCATACCACAATAAAAACATATGTGCCTCCTCACACAAAAAATTACAGTAGCCCTGCTTTATCTGAAGGTGTTTTGTTCCAAGACTCCCTAGTGGATATCTAAATTCTTGAATAGTACATATATACATACATACATACATACATATCATTAACAAAATTAAATTTATAAATTATAAGCAGTAAGAAATTAACAGCCATAGGTATCAATAAAATAGCACTATTTTATAGTGGAATACAAATTATGTGAATATGATTCCTCCCAAAATATTTTATTTATTGTATGCAGTATTTTTGCAGCAAAATTGACAACGGGTAACTGAAATCATGAAAAGCTAAGCTGTGGGTCAAGGGTGGACTACTGTATGTATTAATGGGAACTCAGTTTTACTCTGAGCCAAGGGCATTCACAATTGCTCAGTTATTATTATGCCACTTACCAAGTATGTTGGTTTTCTATTTTCTTAAATGGCGATTTTTCTTCTTCTGTATTTTATTTTCTCTTACCAAGTTGTGGTTTGACTGGATTCCTTAAACCTATTGAATTTCTCCTAAACTTCATTTCAGCTGATGAACTGATACAATAACGACCATCACAAACGAACAAATAAAAGCTACCGCGTCTTCCCACTCACACATTTGTTAGTGCTTCCCTGGTTTCCCCTTTCCTCCTGGGACTATGGACTGAATGTCCCTGCTCTTGTCTACAACTAGCCATTCTGGACTTCAACTTCTCTCATCTCCAGCACTTTCCCCTTGGTCTAACTAATCAGCTTTTCACTAGATCATTCTCATTAGCAATTAAACTGAATATCCCTAATCTTAAAAACAAACAAACAAAAGTTACCACCTGTTGATCTCCCATCTTCCTCTTGCTACCATGTCTCTATTCACTACAACAGCCATCAAAGATTTGGATAAATTTGGCAGTTTCCCCACATTGGGTTTCTATTCCATTCCACTTATAATTTTTCTAGTAAATATGCTAATCACTACCTCTCTTATTTAACCTCTAAAAAAAAAAAAATCATTGTAATGGACATCTCTCTGCTTCTTAAAATTCTTTTTTTACTTCTGTTATAACACACCCTTCTGGATTCCCTTCCACCTTGCAGGGCAAACTTGCTCCTCTCTGGATTTGATGCTAAACATCAGGTGTCCAGAGTTTCGTCCTAGCCATCTTGTTTCTATCTCTGTATGTTATTATTTGATTCATAGTCCTTAAAAACTATTCATTCCCTACAACTGCCACATATATCTAGATCCCTGGATATACCCATACACTATAGCCTTGCATCTCAAACCTAATAAAACTCAGTATTATTTACAAACTTGTTATTCCTCAATGTCTCAACATCAGCTAATGTTATCGGTATTCACCACGTTTTGTTGAATGTTAAGACAGGATATTCTTGATCTTTGATTTTTCTAATTTTCTATCTTTGGTGCAATTGCAATTGATTATTCTCCCAGAACATAATAAATCTTTCCAAGCTACTTATGCTAGTTTGTAGACATTGCCTACATCAATTTAGTTACATAGCTTATTTCTGTTTCTACAATAAACCATGATGGTTTTTAAATACTATATATTTTAGCTGTTTCCTCTGGCTAGAAAGTTCTTATTCTTATTTTTTGCATAATTGGCCTGTCACTGACATTCAAGCCTTAAATGAAGGTTCGCCCTAACTTAATCTGTTTTAATTGACATTGAACCAGAAGAGGTTGAAAAGATTCTTTTCTTGAACAAACTTCAGGCAGCCTCCTCTGAGCTCTCTTCTCAGCTAAGCCCTGACTTTGGCCTCTGTCCTCAATGTGCCCTTACATCACTTTTAGTGAGAATCATAAGACAGTTATAAGAGAATTCCTCATCTGTGGTATCTTATCACCTGTGACACCTGATCAAATTCCTCATCCCCCATCTTTGAAGGCTGATCACCCTGGCCTTGCCTTTCACAAGAGTCATATGAGGTGAGTTTAACTCCTGTCCTTGATGTTTCCTCTGACTGTCCACCCAGTGACCCCTTCACTCTGCTCAGTGACTGTAAATGACCATCTGTCTTTGTTGCCTTCGGCGTTGAGCTTAACCTTTGCTCCTACTGCAATAGTCTTATGGTAGCAGTTTTGAAGGTCTTCCTTAGCACTTCACTAAGTGTCAGAATAATAATATTTCTTTAACAAGATTTAAGCACATTATTCAGTCTAAAGTAGTTACCCAGTTACTATCATTTTATTTATTATCATTTTATTATTTTATTTATATCTCTATATGGCACGTTGGCAGGTGATGTTAATATTACTTTGTGCCTTTCAATTCTTTTTTTTTCAGTTTTTGGTTTGAAAACACCACCTCCAGTATATGGGGTCAGTGCCCTACTGCTTTGAGCCTGTGAGCCACAGGAACCACCCATACCTTTCAATTCTTTCTTCTTTCCTTCCTTCTTTCTTTGTTTCTTTTTAATATCCATTTTTTACTTTATTCTCTTTTATTTAAAAATTTACCTCTCCTAATTATAACATAAATTACATGTAAGCAGATACATTATCTCTCTTTCATCACTATGCCTCCAGTTAAAGAGTGATTGTAAGCAAGAACTTGTTAAATAAATCTCTGAATCATTACAAAATCCAAGTATATATTCATATAAACATAAAGATGAAAGGAGGCAGTGACTGTGGCTCAAAGAGTAGGGCACCGGCCCCATATACTGGAGGTGGCGGGTTCAAACCCGGCTCTAACCAAAAAAAAAAAAAAAAAAAAAAAAAACTGCAAAAAAAAAAAAAAAAAAGAAAGATAAGATGAAAGAGCTAAAATTAAGAGTAAGAAGATATTTTTCCACAGTGTTAGTGGTAAGAGGTAAGACTTGAGGATGAATATTAAATGAATAAAACCATGTAAGTAGAAATCACTATCATGCTCCAGACTAATCTACCCTCTTATACTATTCAAAATCAAATATTGATTAAATATTGTTATATTCAATTAAGTATTGTTATATTTAATAATATTAGGGCATTGGACATATTTGTTTCTTTTCTTGGTTCTTATAAAAAGAATCATACTAAGATTGCTTATTCCAAGTTTTAAATACATTTTAAAATATAGTTTACAACTATTTTCTGAAATAATTGTTAACTTCTTTTATGAAGAGAGAATTTGGCAGTTTCCCTACATTGGGTTTCCATTCGTGCCATTTATAGTTTTCATCAATAATTGATCAATTGACTGATTGATTGATCAGACCTCTGGCTCAGCAGTACCCATTTCTTATTAGAATCAGCACAAGACCATGTATGTATTTTCAATTTTTTATGCCCATGACTATAGGGTTGTATATGTTTTCCAGAATTATTAATGTTGAGGGGTTAATTTATTCATTGATCTGTTATCATGACTTGTATAATGATCTATTTATTTGAAATGAAAGTTTAAGAGGACACAAATGTAATTTCTTTTCTCCATAATAAAATATACTTCCGAAAGGTACTATTGTGGAACTTTCTTACTTAATCTAGACTCAGGGTAAATAGCAATAAATACACTATTATTGTCTGAGTATTTAGCACTATGACAAGTAGCAGAGTTAAGAAATTAAAAATAAGAAAGAAAGAAAGGAACAAAGGAAAAGCCTAATCTTACTGTCTAGAATGTAAAATGTAAGTTTCCAAATATGCAAGTTTATTTATTCTTAAATGTGATAAGTAGAAGAACAAATTATCAAGCGCGTAATGTGTAAATTTACTCTTGTCTAGGAACTTAAAGTGCAATTACACTTATTGAACTTGTTTGGTTTAATATACTGACATCTACATATCTGTGTAACTGCTCAAAATGAGATTAATCTTGAAGGGTAAATATGTACCTGAAAGTCTCAGGTGGCCTTATCAGAACTAGGTCAGGTTTGAAATACATCATGTGTTTTTCTGAGGCTCAGCTGTGCCTCTCAAAAAGTAAGAAGGAGAGGAAGAAAGTAAACCTCAGTTGTCCTGTGGAGCTCCCCACAGATGTCCCTGGCAGAGGGAAAGAAAATGACAACCAGCGTGGCTCAAGGGCGCTCCTGTTGAGTCACTAAATTGTGCTGCTGGAGCTGTTTCATTTTGATTTTACAAAATATTTACTTTCTTATGTTCGAGACATTCCGAGGCCATGTTTTGCCAACTAGAATATCACAAGGTAATTATGTTGGCCTTTTTGTTTCTATTTTTAGTAAACAATTTAATATCTGTTAGTTAAAGAAGAAAGTCTCATTCAAAATCTTTTTCTAAAATATGATGGCCAATTCAAAAGACTATCACTTTTTTTTTCTTTCCCTAATACTAAAACATAAGGCAAAAGCCCTAAAATCCTTTCTCCTATTATCTGTCCCTTTTTGCCCCAAGGAAGTAATCCCTTTCACCAATGCCTTGGCAGTAAAATCAGAAGTCCCCCAGCAACATCATTTAAGGTCAGGATGTGTGTGACACACTGTGACAGAAGTGTGTGACAAGTTTAATGCAAACTTTGAAGAGCTATAAATCCTTTGTCACACTATCTTATTGAACTGATAGATTCATCAGTCTATTTTTAAAAATCATTTCCCTAAGCTCTGACTGAACATTGTTGAGTCTAAACAGATCACATTTGTGGGAATATACAATGGAATCACCACTACAGAGGACCATAAATCCAAGAAAAATATGTAGTCACTTTACACATATCTGTTAGGCTGTTTTTATTTGGAGTGCCCACTATATTCTAGGTTGAGAAGTATAACAAGGTAAAATTCCATTTCCTTTTCCTTTCAAGTTTTGATAAATGTGCACACATGTATTTACATGTATAAAATACATGTATAAAATCAGCCTTGCAATGACACGTGGGCCTGTGGAGTACAGTGTTGGAGGACGCTGGGGGACTCATCAGCATTCTCTTTCTACTAACGATGTGACACATCCAGATGTTAGTGGACCTGTTCCCAGATGTCCTCCCTCCATAGCAGCAATCACGGATCTAATGAACTGTAAATTTGTAAGGTGTGTTTCTAGGGTTAGTAAAGTAAATGACGTGTTGGAAAGATTCAGTGAGGAGGTGGGAAACACATGTTTGTTTTAGGGTCACTTTTGAAGAAGTGTGAGGGCAGTAGAACTTCCAAGCTAATTTCTTAAGTCTGTTTTCATTGGTTGGTTATATAAACAGCTTTGGGATTTGATTTTTCACAGGTTCTTTACTAAAACACAGATACAGATTCGCCTTGTTACAAACGTGGCTCCTTTCTTTTAGTATTAGTAAATATACCTTTAAAAACCTTCTTTAATTCATTTTTGGAACTTCCTCAGTTATAAATATGACTATTTCAGTTTCACAAGCATCCAAGTGTAATGAATGTATAAATGTATACACACGAGCACACAGAAACAATTGCAGTCCACTGACATCTAAACAGGAAAATGTGAATATCATCAAGGTTTTGCTTCATTAGAAGACCACATGCCTCAGGACACTTTTTTAGTTTCTAAGGAAAAGTCACAGAGCTCCAACCCTCACTTGCAGAGAAGGCCCAGGAGGCCATCTGGACCATCACTTACCTAGAGTAGATGGATGTGCCCTTAGAGAACCCAAGGGTTCTCTTTCGTATCCCTCTCATTCATCACATTTTGGAAAACACTCTGGGGCCCAGTGATGACAAAATGGGATTCCTAACATCACTTAAGCTTTTTTTGGTCTGCTTATCTGTCGACTTTAGATACACATACGAAATACAGAAATAAATCTCACAATCCTTAGCATCATTCATAACCACTGAACCAAATCTTTTATTGCAAACTTGAAGAATTTTCAGTGGATCAAAAGTAAAGGTAACTTATTATCAAACAATAAGAAAGTCTTGTAGCTCTTGAAATAAATTAAGTATAGGATTATACTGAAAGTCAAACAATATTTCACAATGAAGAGTCAACTTATGAAATGCATTTTCCATTCATTTTTCCGTGAACATTCCAATTTTATCTTGAAAATATATGACATGTGCTTTCACAATAACTTTTAAACAACTTCAGAATTGTTGCTGAACATATTATCCAATCCAAGGTGTATAATTTGATTCACAACAGGGATTTATCTGGAAAGAAAATCCTAATAAATCTTCCATCCCACTGGGTCATTTTGACAAGTGCAATAACAAAAGGTGTGGTTGGCAGGCTCTACAAGTGATATCTTGGCCCCCATCACTCTGGCCAGAAGACATGAATTAGCTTCTAGAAAGCTTAATAGCAAAGGTTCTAGCTTGACCTTTGTAGAATTTTTGATTGTCTGAATTATAAATTATTTTTCACTACTTAATCATTTCAGGTATTTGACTAATTGACATTTGAGGTATTTACCAAAAGCTTATTAATGATAAAGTAGCTAATTATTTATTTACTTGGGAAGGTATACATAATTTAGAATACAAAATTATGCATCTATTTCTCCTTCATTATCCTCCTGAGGAAGCAGGCTGCAGGAGTGGAAGGCGTGCAGAGTACTCTAAGCTATTTCAAAAGTGGCTCTGAGACTGAACATGTATTGAAATATGGAGTCCTCACAGTGACTGCCACTTGATTGGCAGAAATGTGAAGTAGCATGCAGTCACTCTTCCCATCGTCCCATGCTGTGTTCAGCAGAGATATCATTACCCTAGGGAGCATTGTGACATTCAGCAATGCAGGGGGTAGGGGGGGAACAGTATTGTTTGCCACAGGATTTGGGCACTTTCATGGCTTGTAGTAATTTCCAGCAGGGGATGTTCAATATACCGTGAGGAACGGTCATACCCATCATGTTCAAGAAGGAAATTCTTGGTATAAGTACAAAATAATGTTAAACGGATATGAATATATATTATATCTTCCCATATACAAATTGTATTCATCTTAGAAAATATATTTATGCTTTGTAATATTGCAAATAGATATTCACCACTGAGAAAGATTGAAACTTGCAGTATAATTAGTTTCAGCCTAAATTTTTAGCAGTTATTTTCTGTATATGGCCAAATACATGTGTCTAATTCCTTCACTTCATGCTATAGTGGATAAATAAATAAAAAGGTGACAAAAAAATCAAAGAAATATACATTATTTCAAAAAAGTTATTGTATATTCTTCTGTATACTCATGTGCATAATATTAATTATTTTGAATTTATGCAAGTCGATTTCTTATTTTGTTTATGAGTTTTGTTTCAGGATAATAAAGATGACTTTTGATAGATTGCGCCAGGAAGGCTATGTCAACGTGTGATGAAAATGTGTCAAACGGTTTATGAAGCTAGTGTATGATGCCCCATGATCATATCAATGTACACAGCTATGATTTAATAAAAAAAAAAAAAGGAAAAGAAAAAAAAAAAAAAAACAGTGTCTTTGTGTCTGACAGGGGCTAGAACCTATGAGGATGGAAAATGTACAGAAAACAGGGGCTGCAGAGAATCTGGGAATGTGAGTCGGGTCAGAAGGCCAAAGTGACGGGCCCTGATCTGTGTTGTGTACATTTCTGTGGCTCCTCTGTGAGATAAGAATGATACCACACAGTTGATATATCATCTGTAATTTATATGACTAACATGAAATGCTGTGTGTGAAAGTTACTTTGTACATGTTAAAGGAGAGTGCAAATGAAGCTGTTCTTACTGTTACTCAGTAAATGCAGAGAGTTCCTGACTTATGATAGTTCAACAGACAATTCTGACTTTATAATGGGTCTATTGGGGTATTCGTTTCATTTTTATTCAATGATATTTTCAACTTACAGTGGGTTTAGGTGGTGTAAACCTAGCACAAGTCAAGAAGCACCTGTGTGGCAAACGCGTTTATTCCTCTCACGGCATTAACTTCAAAGGTAGACAGAGTAATCTGCTCACCACAGATTCTGGGATTCATCACAATAAAAATATCTCAACTTTTCCACTTCTTAACATGCATATGTAGGCCTATATTTACTCAAAGGCATTGCTCAATGTCTAGAAGAGAAAAAAGAATGAGTAGAACAAATGTATCTTGTGGACCTTATAGTACTCTTATCACCTGTTTTAAAGATCAAATTCTTTATTTCTAATGCAAAATTAATGGTAAAAGTATGTTGTATAAATAACTTAAAGGTAGATGTTCTAGACCTAGACCGATGTAAAATGGATACGTTCATGAAACCAGTTGCCCTATCATTAACCCTGAGGCATACATTGCTTCATTAGTCTCTTGGCTGCACTGCTGAAAACATTCTGGAACAGCATTATCTAAGCAAGCAAAATGCTACTTAACAAATATATCAATAAAACACATTTTGTGATAAGTAAGCTCATATTCTGTCCATATAGCCAAACACTATCTATTAACTGATACTCCTGGTTTTAAATAACATGGATCAAATAACAATAACAATATAACAAGTATGAGTATAGTTTGTACTTTGATTACTAGATAAAAAACAAACAAACAACAAAGAAAAAACCTAATGCCTTTGTGGGGGAAATGCTGGAATATTTACCTCTTATAAAGAATATGTGATAAAAATTTCCTGTGGATCTTCAAATGATGCTAACATAATATCTACCAAAATCATAAGATATAAAATTTACAACTAGTCTCTTGTAAGTGTTTAGGAGGTTTAGCTGTTTGAGATTAATGACTCCTTTTTCCCTTCTGCATTCTCCCCTCTAAATGAGATTGTCAAGTATTATCATCCTGTACAAATATTCCCTTTGTATTTTGAAAGCAGATAATTTGTGTCTTAAATGTCACAAGTTTGCAGATGGAGAGGAATTGTGCCTTAAGATGCATTATTTACATGATCTGACCTGTAACTGATTTGGGTGGTTTAAAGGAAGTGTTGAGTATCTTGGCCTGATCAGATTTAGATACAGTTTTTGGATTTTGCATTTACACTATGAGTTTGTGAGAATTCTGGATGAAGTGAATGCATTTTGCATGCAGAGTGGAAGTGAATTTGGGGGCTACCGTATTGACTGTTATGCACAGAATAATGACCTCATAAAGACTTCCACATGCTAACGTCCAGAACCTATTAATATGTTACCACAGGTGGCAAAAGGAAAATTGTATATTTTATTAACTTAAGAGACACAAACTGGGGAGAATATTCTCCATTGTCAGGGTAAGACCAAAGCAATCACAAAGATTCTTACTTGAAGAAGTCAAGAAAGTCCAAGAAAATGTGATGGAAATAGCAAGTGGAGTTATGTCCACATCACCACCACCACAGAGTTCAGACAACTTCTCAAAGTTCAAAAATGCAAGTGCCTCCAGAAGTAAAATCCCACAGCTCTCCTGTCCTCTTGATTTTAGCTGTAAAAGACTCATTTTGTATTTCTGACCTGAACTGACAGGTCATAAATTCATGTTGTAAGCTATTAAGTTTGTTGTAATTTGTTACAACAGCAATAGGAAATTATTCTGAGTCGTTTGCAAATCCGTACATATTTTAGAATCATCTCACATATATTTTCCCAAATAGCCTTCCAGATGTATTATACGTTTCAATTGATTCTATATCCCTTTAAGAAGAGCTTCAATATTTTTAATAGATATTGGGCTATTTACAATGTTGTATTTATTTTGGTGTCAGTTTTGATAACTTGTAATTTTGAAAGATTTTGTTAATTTTACCGAAGTTGTTGAGTCTATGGCATCAACTAGCTCATTCTAGTCTTTCTTTTTTATACTTTTAATATCATGTAACTGATGTCTTTTTTTATTCATGGTGCTGAGTATTTCTGGTTTCTCACTTTTTTCCCCTCTTCCTGGGCATTAATCAGACTTAAAAATATTAAGGCTGCCAATCCACAGACATAATGTGTTTGTAGATTTAAGCATTTTTTTTTTTAACCTCACCAGGTTTTAGTGTAAAGACTTTGCTCTGTTGATGCATAATTTGTCCATGGTCTCATTCTTCTGCATGGAGGTCTGACAGTTAAGTTCATCTATTTGCCACCGTGAACTCATATTGACAACACTGTACAAATAACTAGGTAAAGTTACATAAGCTGATCTATCAGTGGTTCACATCTGTGTTTATTTCAACATGTAGGGGTGTCTTACAGTGTTGTGTTCATTATTATTGTGTGATTTTGTGTGCTATCATGAGAATGACAAAACTTAAATCAGAGCAATAAACAAACATTAAATTTCTTGTTAAACTTGTCAAGAATGGACATGAACTCAGGGTCATGCTGATCCAAGTTTATGTGGATAATGTCATGAGGAAATTGGCAATGAACAAGTGAATTACATGTTTTTCTGAAGAGAGAGAAAGATTCACTGATGAAGTGATAAAAACATTGCAAAGATTTGTTGAATTATGTGGCAAAATTGCCAGGTCATTGTGAGAGGCATAGCAAACCAAGTAAACATCAATAGAGAAACCATTAGGAAAATCTGCTTTTTTGTTGTTGTTGCTGTTTTCGGTAGAGTACTGTGGCATCACAGCTCACAGCAACCTCCAACTCTTGGGCTTAAGCTAGAGGTTTTCAACCTGTGGGTCATGACCACTTTGTTCCATTTTTAACAACATGGCAATTACAAAGGTTGCAAACCACTGGCTTAAGCAATTCTCTTTCCTCAGCCTCCCAAGTAGCTGGGACTACAGGCGCCCGCCACAATGCTCAGCTATTTTTTGGTTGCAGCTGTCATTGATTGTTGTTTAGCAGGCTTGGGCTGGACTCGAACCTGCCAAATTCAATGTATGTGGCCCGTGTCCTACTCACTGAGCTACAGGCACCGAGCTCCATTAGGAAAATCTTAACTGAAAATCTTGGCATGAGAAAGGTTATGCATCTTCGCTTAAATCCACATATTTGTTCTAATAATGTAAATGTAATGTGAAGGTGACTGTAGATTCCTTTTGGTGTTTAACATATCCAATCATATTGATTGTTAATAACAATTGTATTCCTGCCTTCATTTTTCATTCTTTTTTTCTGCCTGGCTAAAAAGTCCATATAAAGCTGACTACAACTAGTAAGAGTGGGTGTCCCTTGCCTTGTGTGCAATATCAGGGAAATGAGATTTAATGTTTAATTACAACTTCATTTTCATATAATTCTAAAAATCAGATTTAAAAATCTCCCTTTTCCTTTCAAGTTGACAGGGTTGTTTTTAATGTTATGAATTGGGCTTGACTTTAATCAAATACTTCTCTGCATCGATGTAGTTGATAATATGGTTTTTCCTTTCTTTCATATTCTTTCAATATGGCTTACTGTATTGCCTGATTCTCAAATATTAACCTTGCAATACTGTGATGAACTCTGGCTTGATCATGATACCTTACTCCTTTAAAAATTGTTGGACTCCTTTGCATAATACTAAGCACATCTGTATGTTTAAAAATGAACTTGATCTATAATAACCTTTTTCTAATTTAACATTTTCATATTTTAATCTATGACCTCATAAAATGAGATTTTTCTTCAGAATAGACCTGAAGTTTCTCAGTGGTAAGCTTTCTAAATTATACATTCAATTTCTTTAGCTATTGGATTATTTAGATTTTCATTTTTTTTTATCTCAGTCTTGCTTTTTTTCAATTTCATTTTTCAAGACTTATTCATCTTTGTTGTCTTATAAGAGAAATTGTCCACAATATCTCATTTTAATGTCTGTAGAATCTTTTTGTCCCCATTTTCAATCTTGATTTGGCAAATTATATTTTCTTTTACCCCAATGAGTTTTTTTCTAGGAATTATCAATATTTAAAAGATCTATCAAAGAAACAACTTGTATTTTTGTTGATCTTTTCTTATTTGTTTTCTTTTTCTTTTATTGATTTGCATCTCATTCTTTACCTTATACTTATTATGGATTTAATAGGCTCTTTTATGAAGGTTGGGATTTAGTTAAAGACTTGTTTGAACAGAGTTCACCTCTAATTTTTAACACCTTGTACAGGATTTTAATCCTCTCCCTCTTAGGACTTTAAGTCTGTTAGATTTCAGTGTTATAAGTCTGCTAGAAACTGTGATATCTGCCGATGTCTAGAGCTCTAACATGCTATATATCAAGACAAGACACTTAAACCAGAGGGACCTTCTTTTGCCATACATCCCAAATTAAGAATACCTGCTACACTAACATATAGTTAGAAAGACAGCATATGATGTTGGTAAATGTACACAAGTTTGATAAAAGAAATAAATGTTATAAGGAAAGCTGAATTATTTCTAATTAACTTTGAACTTGCTCTTGTTTGTATTGTTAGGAATTGGCAGGCAACGACAAGGCAGTGAAGAGTTAAATTGCCTTGGCAGGATTTGGTAATTATAGATATTGATTACTTTAAAACATCATTGAGCTGACAGGATAAGAAAAGCCCACTCGTCTCGCTGTTTGCTCCTTTTATTTCTCACAAGACAGATGAGTTAATAAACAGGGAGCAAGCGCTGCCATAAATTCAGCATCCGTAATATTTGTCACCTTTGGAATTACTTGGATGAGAGGAACATCCTTTATATGAATTCACGAGAGAGGACTAGCAGACCCTCCTTAGAACTGGCATCCCACTCTGATTAATGCTGTGTTGATGTTTAAAAAGGCAGTGTCATTAGGCAAAAATGAGATGGGAAAGGGTCTTGTTGCCCGGATAGGGTGTCCTGAACATGTAAAGCATCTTCACACCGGTTCTGTTTCTGCTCAGTAGCTGGGCTTTGTTCCCTCTTGTTGTCAGCAGCATAGTTTAAAAGAAGTTAAATTGTGTTCTACACACACAGATACAGTGTTTTGAAATAGGAAGCCCAAGTTAGTGTTTCCAAGCTAAAAAAATAGTTATGTATACACACACACACACACACACACACACACATACACATATATTTCTTTCTTTTTTTTTTTTTAAACAGGGTCTTCCTTTGTCACCCTTGGGAGAGTGCCCTGGTGTCACAGCTCACAGCAACCTCAAACTCTTGGTCTTAAGCGATTCTCTTGCCTCAGTCTACCAAGTAGCTGGGACTACAGGCACCTGCCACAACGTGTCCAGCAATTTTTAGAGATTAGGTCTTCCTCTGGCTCAGGCTGGTCTCGGACCTGTGAGCTCAGCCAATCCACCTGCCTTGGCCTTCCAAGTGCTGGGATTACAGGTGTGAACCACTGCACCCATCCCTAGTTATGGTAACATAAAAATAATCTAGTTGAAGTCTCTTGCTTTAAAAGGGGGAAAACTAAGACAAAGAGAGTAAAATGGCTTTTTCAAGACTATGGAGGTAGTCAAGGGCAGAACTTCTTATTCACTCCTCTCCAAGGCTTAATTAGTAAATCCTGGAGGAAATATTAAGACTTTGGATAGCTTACCTTTTCTGTTTTATAAACACATGGAAACTGTAAATCAGGCGTCCTCAAACTTTTTAAACAGGGGGCCAATTCACTGTCCCTCAGACGGTTGGAGGGCTAAACTATAGTTTAAAAAAACAAAACAAAAAATCTGTGAACAAATTCCTATGCACACTGCACATATCTTATTTTGAAGTAAAAAAAGAAAACGGGAACAAATACAATCAGACCACCTCATGTGGCCCGCGGGCAACAGTTTAAAAACCCCTGCTGTAAATGTTCAAATTTGGATTAATCTGTGGAACAAATATTATTTGGGTAAGTAAAAGTTCATACTTATCGACACGTGGAATTAAAAATTGTGAAATTTAGTTAGAGATAATAATGAGACTTTTTTTCCTAAAATGTGAGCTGAATCGATGAAAACCTTGAGGTAAATATAAACAAATGTTATTCAATTGGTATGACTTACTTTTTAGAAACAAAATAAGCAAATTCTCATCTGCTATAAATGTGCCTATTATTAACATAAGAGGGATGATATAGTAGAGAAAGTCAAACATGTGACAGGTTGCTGGTGTCATCCTCCACATTTGACATATGTCTGAATCTTCAAACCAGATGGGTATGAAACCAGATTTATGGCCATGCCGAGAATGGAGTTTTATTGTTGCAATTGACTGTCCATTGACAGGATGCCTTCCATAATCAGTAACCATGGAGATGAATATAAATCTCCATCACTAGAATGAGATGTGCAGGACGGTGGATGTGGAAAATGAAAGGAATTTACTGTAGTCTATATTTTGTAATTTGAGATTTTTTTAATGTGGAGCCCACAGGGGATCATGCTTGTTTGGGGGATCTATATAATTTTAAGACAATTTGTCAATATTTGAGCCAAAGTAATATAGTTTTAGTTATTAGAATGCCTCATCCAATGTGAGTGAATACTCAGAGTTTTAGTTAATGATAATATTGTTTCCTTCCCCAAGCATCTCCTTTTTGGCATACTTGAGACTAGAAACACGCAGCTAGGCGGGAAGGCATGCTCAGCACCTCCTGCCTTGGCTGTGCTCTGCATGCCCCTCTCTAGCCGCTTCCAACCCTCCAAATTCCACAGAGGAGAGGGGAGAGGGTGGACTAAATAAAAAGGAGCAGGACAATTTTTTCACAAGGAGCCAAAGAACTTTGGATTTTGGTGAGCATTGGAAGCTAACTTTTTTTTTAATTTTCTATGACCACATGTATTAATAAACAAGAAGACTGAAGACAAGAGGCCCAATTTCAATAAGGTGAAAATAGAAATTATAGTTTGAACTGAGACAGGAGATATTTACAAGATCGAAATGACAGATATTTGCCATTGTTCATGAGTAGGAGAAGACATGTCGTTAGGAATCTTCCTTGGATGACTGAGTGATATCTGGAATTGAAATCTGTGGCATATTTAGAAAAAAAAAATAAATGAATTGAATATTTTTTTCTGTTCCTTATAGAAGTGTGAACATGAGTGAATTGCAATTTGATGACTTATGCTGGTGAAGACCATCGTGGGGGTGTTATTATCACTGTGTGCCTAAATCTGACTAATAAGGAAATAAACATCAATTGGGACTCAATGTAGAAGTCCCCCTTCTCATTAAAATGAGACAGGGATGCGTGATATACCTATCATCCCCTTCCACCCTGTTCTTTACAACTCCACGGCAATGGTCAGGAAATAAGGGTTCCAAGAGACAGAGGTCACTAGAGAAAGAGTGAGTGGTGCAAACTTCAGATGCAGAGAGGCCATTTTCTCACAGAAAATAGAATAATTTAAGGTAGACATTTGACCCAGCAAACCACTGCTGGGTATATACCCCAAAGGAAAAAAAAAGGTCATTTTTTAAAAACAACATTTGCACTCAAATGTTTACAGCAGCACAATCATAATCACAAAGATGTGGAAACAATTCCAGTGCTCACCAATACATGAAGGTGTTAATAAAATGTGGTCTATGCATACCCTCAGAGGACTACTCAGTCATAAAAAGGGTGATTTTGTATCTTTTATGACAATCTGGATGGAATGAAGACCATTCTTCTACGTGAAACATCAAAAGAATGGAGAAACAGATGCGTCTACTCAATCCCAAATTGGAACTAATTAATCAACACCTCAGTAAATCTCAGTGACGATCAAGCTGGGGCTGGAAGGAGGACAGCATGAGTGAATCACCCGATAGGCTCAGTGCACCGGATCAGGGTGAAGGACCCAGTACAACGTTGACTCCATCTGTACATGAAGTATGTACACAAAATATGTACACCTTAATAATCTGAAATTAAAAAATAGTACAGCATTGAAATTTGGGCTTTGAAATTGGAGCATTGATATGTTAATATTATCTTATTTTCTAGTGCATTTTAATATAAACTGATAGCTACCAAAAGTTTAAATATCCATTGGTGTCCTTCTTATATCATCTCATGTACTGCCCCTCCACCGAGAAACAGTGCTCTAGTTTGGAAAACATAACCAATTAGCTTCTTTCCAGCCATGGGATTTCATGGTCTCCCAGATTTTGCTTTATATGTGCATTTTCCATTTGTACATTTTATGTATTCATACTTTCATATTTATGAGCATAATTACGTATAGCATATGTGATATTGGTGATTAATTTTTAGGTCTGAGCATGTTTGCCACTATAACAGTCTTTGGTAATAAAAATATATTTATTTCTTCTCATATAAACTCGTATAAAACTGCTTGGCGGCACTTCACTGCTTTATAAATTAAGCCCAATGGGCATTTCTGCTTTAAGCAATGTCTCCATGCAGTAAGATATGTTGTAGTCCAAGTTTGTTAACCTTTAAGGAAATAAATTTACCCACCAATAGTTTCACGTGCTTTTCCATGGTTTATAGAGATTTATTTATAGAGATATGTATATATATAGTCTAATATATACACATATATTTCACATATACACGAGTCCTGCTCACCACCTAGTTTGCACTGTGATTACTGTCTTATGTGAATACAGGACATTGGTTAAAATTAGTGAAGTGGTACTGGCACATTGACTGAAGTCCCATTTTACTCAGGTGCCATTGGCTACTACCTGGCATTTGTTTATAGTATCTTCTAGGATCTGGCTGCCTCCCACCTTTTCAGCCCCATCAACTCCCTTTCATTTCCACTCTGTATGACAGATACGGTAGTTTTTCCTGAGTTTTTCAAAATCTCAACACAATCTTAATTCCAGTTTGCCTTTCCCTCTGCCTGGCAAGACTGAACACACTTTTAATTACTAACTTAATGTCTTGGCATGTCCCTGGATGTTTTTATTGAATTTATTTTGATATACAGTTCTCTGAACTAAATATATGTATAGATTTCAAAACCATCACCACAATTAAAATACTAAATAATTCTCTCAATCCAAAGAACTTGTTTCTATAGCTTTATAATCACACTCAATAAACTCCCAAGCTACGAGAAACAACGGTTCTCTTTTTCGCCAATACAGTTTTTACTATTTAAGAATGCCGTCTAAATGGAATCATCTAGTATATAGACTATGGAGATTGGCTGACACTGAGAAATGCCCATGGGATTCATCTCTGTTACTGCATTTATCAATAGTTACTCTATTGTAATTGCTCAGTCATATTACATGGGAGGGTTGTAGCACACTTCTCAACCCCTTGGTACTGTCAGAATTTTTATATTTTGACCATTCCACTAGGATAGGTGCCCAGTGGTACATTATTACAGTGTTGCTCTGCATTTCACAGATGATTCTTGATATCAAACATCTTTTTTATGTGTTTATTTGATATCAGCTATTCCATTTGATAAAATATCTGTTAAAGGTTTTTCCTTTTGAATTGGATTGTTAATGTTCTTACCGTTAAGGTTTTCTGGGGTTCTTTAATAATTCTGAATACAGATCCTTTGCTGGATATGTGATTTATAAATATTTTTCTGACTCTGCAGCTTTTTCATTCTCTTAGCAATGTCTTTGATGGAGTGAACTTTTTGAACATTCTCTATCAACTTTTTACTTTGAAATGGCTGTTTTAGTTTTTAAAAATGTAAAAATAGTACAGAAAGTAGCCATCTGCTCACCACCTAGTTTGCACTGTGATTACTGTCTTATGTGAATACAGGACATTGGTTAAAATTAGTGAAGTGGTACTGGCACATTGACTGAAGTCCCATTTTACTCAGGTGCCATTGGCTACTACCTGGCATTTGTTTTCTCTTGCACAGTGCCAATGAGGACACTACGTTTCATTTAGTCATCATGTCTCCCTAACTGCCTCTTGCCTGTGACAGTTTCTAAGACTTTCAATATTTTTGATGACCTTAGAAGTTTTGAGAAGTAATGGTCAGGGATTTTTTAGAATGCCCTTCAATTGGACTTTCTTTGATGTTTTTCTCGTGGTTGGACTGGTGTTATTGGTTTTAGGGAGGAAGTTTATGGAAGTAAAGTGTCATTTCAGCACTTTGTAAAAGTACATGTTATCAATGTCATTTATCTCTGTTCGTGTTAACCTGGATCATCCAGCTGAGGGAGTGTTGGTCTCATTTGTCATGTAAGGTACCTTTCTTTCCATTCTTATACTTTATTTTATTTTGTTTTATTTTTAGGAAATATCACTATATGTATCCATATTTTAAGGAGTGAATAGTTTTGCCTCATCTCTTTGAAGATAAAATATATACAGAAGTTATTTGGAGGTTTTTTTTTTTTTTTTTCTTTTCTTGGTGGACTATTCATCTATTCTTATTTATATATTTATGTATTCATAGAATTATTTGTATCAGTATGGACTCGTGTATATGTGAAATATATGTGTATATATTAGACTATATATATACATATCTCTATAAATAATCTCTGTTTATCTTAAGTTAAATGCATTCATCCTGATGTTTATTAACTCTACTCCATTACTAGCAAATCGCTCTCACCTTCACACGTTTTTATCTCCCACTCCAAATTGTCTCCCATTAGTCAATTGTGCATGTTGATATATGTATAAGTGGTTTTGGAAAGGGTGAAATGCAATCCCAAAGGCCAGTGCTTTGTCATCTAGACAAAATTATTTACATACTGTTTCTTTTGCCTTTAGTTTCACAGACTCTGTTCATTTCCAAAGTGAGTTAAGTTATCATGTGTAAGAGTGGAGGTTGCTTTTTCATTTCAGTTTCCAATTATACATTGCTAGCATAAAAATATAATTATTTGTGTTAAACTTCTCCTATCTTACTAAACCCACTTATTAGTTCTGAGAATTTTATTTTTTATATTTATGTTTTATATTGTATACAATGAAAATAATGCTGACTATAAATAAGACTAGTTTTCATTCTTTCTTTCTAAACAATAACTTTTAAATTTCCTTTTCTTGCCTGATTGCAATGGCTAGGAATTTCAAAGTTCAGCAGGAGTTCTAAAAGTGGACTTCTTGACTTGCTCCCAATATTATTAAGAAAGCTTTGAGGTTTTTTGCCATTAAATATAATATTGATTGAGGTTTTGTTTTTAAATGCCCTGTGATGTCTCAGTTATTTTTTTATGAATGGATATTGACTATGTTAAATGATTTTTTTGTAGCAGATACTAGTACCATGTCCTTTTTCCTCTTTAACTATTAATATGGTAGATTTCATTGATTTATATTTTTAATTGAACTAGACTTAAATTCCTAACTAGAATTTCAGTTGGGTATATTGCTCTTTTAATACAATGTTATATCGAGTTTGCTAATATTTTGTTGACTATTTTTTGAGTTGATATTCATAAACTATATCTGTGGTTTTTCTTTTGGTAATTTTTTTATGCTTATGTGGCATCACAAAATGAATTGGGAAATGTTTCCTTTTCTTCTACTGTATTGAAAGAAAAAAATTAAATGTAGTAGGAATTATGCTATTCTTCTGTAAGCTAATTTGTAGAATTTGTCATTTTCTATTTTTTCATAAAGTTTTTAAATTAAAGGCCAATTTTTTAGTAGGAATGAAATTTTTTCATATTGTCTATTTCATCTTCGGTGAGCTGGGGGGCTGTGTTGGTTTTGAGGAATGGGTTCTTTTTATCTAAGTAAAGAATTTATGACCATAGTTTTTCATGGTATTTTCCCTTATAAATCTAACATCTGTGGGCTCTGTAGGCCTTCCTTTATTCCTAATATTTGTAATTCTCTCTTCTATTTTTTGATACATTTTGCAAGAGTTTTATCACTTTCATTAGGAAGAAAAAGGTTTTATTATTTTTAATAGATTTTGACTTCCATGGAGGGAGAGTTCTTGTCTATTTTAGTGAAATTTATATGTATTTCCATTGATTTTTGTTATTCCTATATCAGGAACATTTTCTTCTTATTATTAGGCATTAAGTTAATAACAGCTGAATAAATAAGTAAGTAAATATGCAACCTTATTTACAGAGTTATTTGATAGCTCTTTGTGGTTTGGACAGGAAAAATTGTCACCACTATTCCCTTTTCTTATGTATTGAAAAGGTCAGACTATCTCACTATTAGGAAAAAGATGGTAGTTGAATTTATTGACTTTAGAACATGACTTTACATAAACTATGCTAAATGCTTTATATTCATTAGAGAAAATTTTCTGAATTGATGGACTGCATAGACTCCAGCTTTATAATGGAGAATCAGGAAACAATAGTCACCAGCATGGTTAATTAGTTGGATGTTCCTAAACACCTGCATTATTCAAATCCCAGGTAAACAAGTTCCTCTAGGCATCCCAAAATTCTATTCACCAATTTGCTATTCAAAAATAAATATTTTACAATGTCTTTTTTTAAATTTTTAACCCTTGATGTATAGCAACATAACTCCAGCAATCACCAGTCCAGAAATCTGTGAGGCTGTCTGGACTGCCGCTCTGTGTTAGTCTGTGTTTCCCTGAAAGCAGCATCTGAGTCATAGGTTCTGTGTCTGCTGGAACAAATATTGTTAACATGATTCCAGGGGGAGGAGGATAGGGACAGGGGAATAAAGTAAGGAACCAGGGGGAACTGAGTACAAAGGGAAGCTCTTGGTTGGCCACCTGTAGTCTCTCCACAGGAGTATTTCAGGGTCTTGATACCATGTATGTCAGAATCCTGTGCCCTGGAGTAGGAAGAGTGAAACACGCACTTTCCCTTTTGTTCCTGTTCGCTGAGTATGGGCATAGGAGGATTGTTAATTTCTCCATATTTCAAGGTTGTACATGTGTAAGTTTGGGTCAGGGTCCAGTTCCTATACAAGCAACACAATGAAGACCTTAAGTGCTTGTATGTAATTATTCACCAAAGTACTGCCTGGAGTAGAACGGAGAGGGAGAATATAGATATTTAACATGATGCATGAGAGTATTAAATATGCTTTTTTTGTGTGATCTACATTACAAAATCAGTTTCTAAGCCTGTTTAGACTGACACTTCCCTAATGCTGTCATGATAGTTCAGTCTCTCTCATTATTTGGTGATTGAATTCTGGAAGATCCCATCGCCGGTATTCATACTTTTAGTCATTCATATTTTTGCTTGCTTAAACCTATCCTCCATGAGAGAATATTCTCAAGGCACATTTGGTAACAAGAGTTAAACACTAAAAAATATTATGTACTCTGGAGTAAGATTGACGTGGGTTTCAATTATTTTTCTAATACCTCTTCAATTTGCAATAGTGAGATAATTTTTTACCTTTTCTAGATTCCCCTTCCTGTATGGAAATATTTACCAATCATAAGTTTATTGCAACTATTACAAAAAGCATCTAGCATCAGTACTATTTTCTGAGTTTCTACTGTGGGATAAACTCTGTGTGTTCAGTCTGTCAACCACAAAATCCTCATGAGATGGAGTTTACCAGTAAATATGAAAACTTAGGAACAGAACAATTAAGTAATTGCTCATGTTCACACAGGTGGCAAATGATAAATCTGATATTCAAACAAGAACTTTGATTCCTGAGTCCATGTTCTTTAAAACCGTACTAGGTAATTTCAGACTGAGAAATTGGGGAAGCTAGGATTGGAATACAAGTTTCTCATTGATACTGTATTACTTGACTATATACTATTGATTTCTAAAACACAGACTATGTCCATTTCATTGGTGCATTGTGAATAATTACACAAAGCCTGAATAAATGGGAATTTTTCTCTGTTGCTATTACTTTTATAACCAGCCACTATTATTTTATTTTCCTGTTTAATATATCTTGAACACCATTGTTGGTATGGTGATCAAGAAATCATTCCTAAGTTAGATCGAGATTTTATTTTCAGGCACACTTTTTTTAGGTCTGCCATTCTCTCTCTCTCTCTCTCTCTCTCTCTCCTCTCTCTTTCTGACACATACAAGCACAAACACATACTGAGTTAAGCTAATCTACTTTTTTGGTTCCAACATGTGCCTAACCCTTTCCTTTTTACTGCTCTTTCACCTATGAGAATTATTTTGTCTAGTATTTGTTATAACTCTTTTCAAGGCCGAAAATACCTAATGTTCATATGAAATGTTTCTTTAACCAAGGAATCTCCCTTGACCTTCATCTCATCCTCTGTGACTCCATGTTTCATTATCATAGAATTTCTCACTCTATACTGTACTTCTTCATATGTCCAATTACCCTTTTGAACAATAAACATCTTGAGGTCAAAAACTATGTTTTTACTTTTATGTTCTAAAGTGAGCACACAGTATATGACACATTAAATAAAAGTCATAAACTATTCAATAAATTAACTTATGATCATCTATATAAAACCTCAATCTTTTTTATCATGGTCTTTTTTTCCATTTGATAAGAAAGAAATTAAAAAAATTCTTCCATATAACTAGCATCTCCTCATTGATCCTGAAACTACTTGTTAAAGACAGAAGTCTAGAGTTTAGAATAAATTAGGAATTGTACAAATGTTTTAATGATAATCAACATAGTGCTATGTAAGTTCAGATTAAATTTGAGTACTTCAGAGGTTATGAAGAGATGTTAGCAAGACAAAAAAGTCTGTTTTTGACTCTGTATAAAAAAGTAAATATGACTAAAATAGTTAATTTTATGTCTCTATTTTAAAAGTTGTGGAGAGAAAAATATGTGTACCTTCATACACACACATTCATGGGTATTTTGTTCTTAATTTGTCTACTATTGACATTACATTCAGAAAGTAGTCTGATTTGGATAAATTAATGCTAATTACTACAGAAAATATCATAGAATTTATAGGGTGAATGACCTTTTAGAGAGTTCTTGCAATTACTTAGACACTGACTTGGTAAAAAGTGAAACCAACCTCAGAGATATTAGTCTGTAATACAATTAAAATTATCATTTTTAAAAAGCTTCAGATTTGTTTTACGAATGCAAAGAGTATTAGAATAAAATATTATTAGAGAAGCTAAGAGGGGATCAGTGTTAATAAATATGCTAATTGTGTTCCAATGATTTTAGTAACAAAAGACTATCCTTAGTACTGGAATTCAAAATATGAATTAATTTAAAAGACTTGCATCACAAATATAAATATGTACCATCACTAACTGCTTAGACTTTGTGGTAAAATTCTTTATGAAATAGCAAATAATAGGTGTAATAATTAAACCTCAATACATCACATCAGGCATAAATATTCAGTGGCAAATGAGAGAAAGTATATTTCCTCTTGTAAGAAGAGCAATCATCTATTTGACTATGAGACATTTTCCAAAGGGATCACTGGTTCCCACCTTATTTTAGTACATCATGAAGCCTAAAAGTTGTATTTGAAGCTACCTTGCAGTTTGTATCTTGGAATGAAATAAGATAGATTAGTATTATAAACCCTGTTTTAATCCACCGAACAGGACATATTTATGCTGTTTTTTTTCTTTTTTTTTACCAGAAGAGTAAACATCATGTAGGAAAACTGTACAACAATGTATTGCTGAGTCAAAATATAAAATCAATTTCATAATTTGAAAGATATTTAGTAATGAGTTCCAAAATTTAGTTTAAATGTATGGCAAAATAAATTGCATTAAATTAGTATTCTTAAATCCCTTATGTTAGCTATGTGAAACACATATATAATGTTTACTATTTCAGTAAAATTATATTTCATATTTTAACAATTGGTTTGATGTACCCATTTCAGATTGTATTAAAAAAAACAAAACACATGGTACCTCACATATGTATAAATGTATTCATGATCTATGTGCATATGACTTAATTTAAAAAAAGAAAATCAGAAAAAAATTATTAACAAAATTAAATTAAAAATTATTGCAAATTGTTTGATACTTTCACTTAAAAGAAACCTCTCAATATGGGTGTATACTGACATAATACTAGAGCTTGGCCTCATTGAACTCTCGCTTAAATGACTGAATTCTTTTTTTTTGTCAAATCAATAATAAACAATTATGTTAGGGAAATACAATTTTATCTGATAAACCAATGTTTTAATTTCTTTTTTTTTTTTTCTTTTTAAATTTCAGATTAATACGAGGGTACAGATGATTCTGTTACATTGCTTGCATTTGTTAGGTATAAAGTCCAAGTTGTAGTTGAGCCCTTCACCCAGGGGGTGTGCTACCTACTCTTACATTGTGCCCATTAGGTGAGAGCTTACCAATCCCTCCCGCTCCTTCCCTCTCCCTATTCCTTCTCTTCCCTTCCCCCACAGGCATATATTCCTGTTTTTCTCTAAGGTTGGCATGGAGTTGTTTTCCTGTTGGTTTCATATTAGTATTGAGTACATTGGATTCTTGCTTTTGCACTTTTGTGAGACTTTTCTAAGAAGAATATACTTCAATTCCATCTAGATAAATACAAAAGATGTAAAAGTCTGCATCTTTTTACAGATGAATAGCATTCCATCATATACATATACCACAGTTTATTAATCCATTCCTGGGTTGATGGCCATTTAGGTTGCTTCCACATCTTGGTAACTATGCGTCGAGCTACAGTAAACATTCTAGTGCAAATGTCCTTGTGACAAAATAATTTTTTTTTCTTCTGCGGGGATGCCTAGTAATGGGATTATGAGATCAAATGGAACGTCTATTTTAGCTCTTGGAGGGTTCTCCACACTTCTTTTCAAAGATGCTGTATTAGTTTGCAATACCACCAGCTGTGCAAAAATGTTCCCTTCTATCCACATCCCCACAGCATCTGATGCTTTGGGATTTTGTGATATGGGCTATTCTTACTGGGGTAGGGTAATATCTCAGAGCGGTTTTTAGTTGCATTTCTCTGATGATGAGGGATAATGAGCATTTTTTTCATGAGTTTTTTGGCCATTCATCTGTCTTCGGAGAAGTTTCTAGTCAGGTCTCTTGTCCACTTAAAGTGGGACTGTTGCTCTTCTCTCATTGATTAATGTGAGTTCTCTGTAGATTCTAGTAATCCATCCTTGGTCAGATAAATAGCATGCAAATATTTTCCTTCCCCCATTATGATGGGTATGCATTTGCTTTAGTTGTGTTCTTAGCTATGCAGAAGTTTTAAGCTTGATAATAAATAAATCATGTCTCATTTATGTATTTTTTGATGTTGCTGCAATTGCCAAGGAGGCTTTATTCATAAAAGTCCTAGAATGAAGTGTGGAAAAAGCTGTTGAAACATTGGCCTAGGAAAGGAATTTATTTATAATTTTTATATAAAATATATTCCTTACATAAAATAGTTTATAAGAGTAATTGTAATTATGATTAATTTAAAATTAGGTTTTACTTCTAGTATTGTTTCTAATTCTTCATAAGCAATCTTTGTTATCCAAAAATTATATATACTTAATTATATATTTTTTGAGACAAGGTCTTCCTCTGCTGCCTGGGCTAGAGTACAGTGGCTCACTGCTGGGCTCTAGTAACCTTCCTGCTTCAGCTACCAAAGGAGTTTGGGTTATAGCTACGTGACACCATGCCTGGTTAATTTTTATACTTTTTTGTAGATATACGTTTTGCTCTTGCTCTGGCTGGTCTTGAACTCCTGAATTCAAGCAATTTTCCCACCTAGGCCTCCCATTGTGCTAAGATTATGGGAGTCACTCAGTGTTCCTGGCCCATACATTTGATTTTTGTCTACAGATACTGAACCTTGCAGAGTAAAGCGGTTTCATGACAGAACTGAAAGAATATGAATTGAGATGATTTCTGAAACATTTGCTATTTGACAATTAAAAATTAAACTACATAATAAATTATGCAAGTGCATGTTGTGTATAAATAAATAAAATAAATAATATAAAAATAAAAACTATAGTACTTTTCACTAATTTTCCAAAAATTTGAAGTTAAAAAAATGAAAATGAAAAACATTAAATGTGAACAGTTTTTCTAAATTGTGAAGAACTTCAAAGTTATATTTGAAATCATATGCAGAAATACAACATTCAGTGAAATAAATCTCACTAATCCATAGTGACATTCGTTTTGGTTAAAATTCTTCAATGCATTACCAGAAAAAAAAAAAAATTACCTTTTATTAGAGACACACATACACACACCCCTCTATACACATACACAGATAGACACAAAATTTACGGATAGAAACAAGCTCACTTATTGTTTTAATCACAAAGATTCTAAGTCTTGGTCAACACATCTCTGGTCTATGGAGTTCCCCTCTAAAGACAAGGTTAAGAACCTCAGCTGTGGTTACATCACTGAAGATGTCACAATAACTACTGATTCACAGACAGCGGAGTGAAAGGTCTGGGCAGCCTCTCCATGACTCCTATCTGCTTTGCTGATGCCACTATCGCACCATTTTTCTGCTGGATTCAGTTCCTCAAGCAAGGTAAACATAGGAAGCATCTCACTAGACCAGGTTACAGACTCAGGTATATTGCGGGAAGTGTCACACTCAACAAGGTCTCAAGTTTTCATGATTTTCATTCTGAATGAATCTGCTAATGTCACTTTTTAAGGAAGACTTGCTTTTCCCTCATTGTTCCTGTAACTGTAAGTGCCTCATGATAGTCAGGTGATATTACAACTCTTTTGTTACAAAGCTCTCTCATTTTTCTTTCAAAAATGCACAGTATTTTTACTCATATCCAATCTCTGGTGTGGAGCGAAGACCCTTGAATGCTTCTGAGACATGAATAACTCCTGAGCTTGTGGTGCCACCTGACAGCTCCTCCTCTGGTGGAGACTTTCTCCTCGGGATCGCAGGGATTCTCTTCAGTACCCTCACCAAGGCCACCTCAAATATCAAAAATGTGAAATACTTTTTTTTTTTTTTTTTTTTTTTTTGCAGTTTTTGGCCAGGTCTGGGTTTGAACCCACCACCTCTGGCACATGGGGCCTGCGCCCTACTCCTTTGAACCACAGGCACCGCCCCCAAAAATATGAAATACTTTTAACTCATAGTATCTTGCTCTACAAATAAAATATCCCTGTGGGTACGGGGAAATAAATAGTTAAACGAATTTCTCTCCTTACAGCATAAGGCTTAATCTACGTCCTAAGGACAAAAGGCTTGTCCTTACTCCTACCCTAGAATGAGTTCAACTGGATGTGCTCAACTCACATCCAGTTCCTAAAGGGTTCTCCTGCTGAGAGCTGGACAGGGTTCCTGATTTTCTAGCCTAAGCAGGTTCACAGAGCAGCCTGAACACAGCCCACATTCCCTGGACCAAAGCAGGCTTGTAAACACCAGTCTGACCAGTGTTCCCCCCAAGCTTCCACTCCCAGAGCCAAGACCACATTCTCAAAGACCATGCTCTTCTATAGGACAAGTTTTAAAATTAACTTCTTCCTATCAGCCCCGGGTGACTGTGGCACTTTCCCGAAATACATTTCATCTCCCCAAAACTGCCCTACCTGCAGGGTGAGAAAAGCAGTGCACAAACCCTGGACCCAGACAGGTGCTGCTCAGGACCCTCCTCTACTGCACCCGAAGCTTTATTTTTCTTCTTATTTATCTGTCAGTAAGATCTATCCTGTCACTTATTCACAGTGGTCTGTGGCTTCATTCTTTGAAACTCCAAGACCAAGGACCCAGCAGAGAGAGAGACTCTGGCAACATACACATAAGCATTGCAGGGAATGTCACTACTACCTTCATGGCTGAGGCCCCTATAACTAAAAATAAATTTAACAAGAGAAGAGCATACAACTTTAACATAAACGTTTTGTGACATGGGAGCCTTCATATGGAAACAAAGGCCCAAAGAAATAGAGAAAGTTGATGCATCAAAAGGCAAACAGCTTTTTTGTTTTGTTTTGTTTTGTTTTGGGTGGGGAAAAACAAACTGTTTTTTGCAGTTTTTGGTAGAGGCTGGGTTTGAACCCACCACCTCTGGCATATGGGGCCTGTGCTGTACTCCTTTGAGCCACAGGCGCCACCTAAAGAGTAAACATTTTTAAAGGCTAAACATATCACTTTGCCTTTTCTAAGTCATATTAAGTTTATTATTTTGATTACATAGTTACTATGTAGTACGGTAAATAAATTTCCAAACTACCTTTTAAAAATAGATAGCAAGGGAAAAAAATAAACATGCTCTAATATAATTACATTCGAATACATTGAACAGGTCAAGGGGAATGAATTCATTTTATTTAATAGATAAATCTTTTGTATCAATATTAATATGGTCCTTTGCAGTGGTAAGAATGATAGGTGGGGCGGGTCAAATTAAATCTTTTGAAATAAAATCAGATTACACTTTACAGCATCAGACTATTGGAGATAGGTCTGAGAATTCTTTTCTTGCTACTCTGGCATTTAAACCCAGCTTTGGCCTTTTAAAATGCTAAAATGCCTGAGTGTTAGTGTTATGTTGACTCCGTTGCTTTGCTGGACTCTGTTGCTTAGAGGGGTAGAAGTCTTAATGGGAACCTAACCAAACTCATCATTCATAACTCGCTCTCATCAGCAGACTGTCAAGGTGAGAAGCAAAGGCCGGAAAAGTAAGTGTGTCGTGTCATCCTCAGAAAAGGAAGTTTTAGTTGCTGAAACTGAGGCTTTTATAACCTCACACGTTACACCAAGCAGCTCGTGGCCTTTTGATCTGTCACAACTAATAATAACTTTTTTTGTTAAGTGTTACTGCCCAAAAGCTTTTTGAAGAAATTATACACAAGAACTATTTACAATAGTAGTGTCTGTGTTTTCCTCTAAACCCCATGGGGAGGTGGGCAGGCTTAGAAAAAGGACGTGCTAGGAAATGTCATAGACCCGCTGATAAAAAAGCTTTCCATGTCCTTCAGCTGCCTGGGAAAGCCAGGCAGCAAAATTATAACCAGCTTCTTAAGAGAAAATGTAAGCAAGGCACAGGAGATCTCTCCAAACTGATATGAAGTTTTGATTGGAGAGAACAGTTTTTAACCCCGGCTCTTTGGTTGTGTGTAGCAGACCCTATCTTGAGAAGCTTTCACTGCGGCAAGTATTAATAGTTAAGTCAAACACTAGATGAAGCTTGTTGACGCTTCCCAAACAGGACTGGGAATATTTTTGTTGTTGTCAGGCCCTGAAGGTAAAGGGGGAAAAGGTTTTAGGGAGATAGTTTTTCTTCATATTTATTGATTTAATGGTTATCCTGATTGAAAAAGACGAAAACGAAGAAAAGGCAACTAACTACGAGAAAACATGCCTTTCAGATGGATCAGAGAGATGACAACTGGAAAAAAGAATTGGGAGGAGCCTGGGGTTCAAAGAAGTAGGGCATCAGCCCCATATACTGGAGGTGATGGATTCGAACCTGGCCCGGGCCAAAACCGCAAAAAAAAAAAAAGACTCACTCAGGAGAAACTAAGTGTTCTCATCCTCTGAACACGTATAGAACATTCACATACTTCTATAACTATACTTCTTGTGGATCTCTAATTATCTTTTACAGCGTTATCACTCATCTGCAGCATCGTATAGCACGTATGAAGTTAGATGGTAACTGCCCCATGTGCTCCTCTTCCCTGTGGCTGCGTGGGGCCCAGAACATGACAGCAGCTCAATTAATATTTGTTTAAATGATTGAAAAAATCAGTCATCTGTGACTTCCATGTCTTTGGCATTTCACCTAATTTTTGCTTTTAAATACTTTTACACCTCCTCTTCTGTTTCATTTGGCTTGTGAACCCACATGCTGGTCTCCTTGTTCACAAGCTATTTTGTACTTACTTTTCCCTGGAAGACGAATTCAAGGAGTAGTTATTACACCCTCACATCAGATGGCTTCTCTTCCTCACAAAGCAAAATATTGATGTGTCTGCGTGCAGAATATTTTCTTGGAAAGATGGAGAGGAGGTTATTGTACAATCTTAAATTTTTTATTAATTAATGTAGATAATTTTCATGTATGTATCTGAGTATTCTGCCCGTTCATGTGTCTGTGTATGTTTGAAGCAGCTGTTTCTTACTCATGTTTTTTGATCTTTCTTAACTAATATAGATATTAGTAAAACTTAGTGAGCATATGTAGACCTGGAAGACTATATTGCTTTAGTTTATTTTGGTAAATTGAAGCATTAATTGTATTGCTTGAATTTATCTTTGGCACTTTTTTAAAAATCAGTTAATTTTACTTCACTGATTGATGCAAAACCACATGGATAATTACAACCCTATTTCTCTTAGTTCAGGTAAGATGTTACTTGATATCCAACCTATGTTCAAGAACTTTATTTTCAAGGCATTTGGAATGATTTTATTGTTATTTGAAAACTACTGTGCAGCTCAATTCTAATTTCAAAAAATGGAAATAGAATGACTTTGAGTATTATAGTGGGTATTATAGCACTTTATACTTCAGATTATAAATCATTTTCTTTACAACATGATTATGCAGTGTGCATTAAACATTTTTATGAAAACATAACATCTCTTACCACTGAGTGTGTTAAGTAGGGTGAAACTGAACAATCGGGTTAGTGTTGAGAACGGTGGGTGACATCACCCTGAACATTTTTGACATGTGTTTGTAAGTGGAATGGGAACCTGGTAAGAATGAAGAAGCTCGCTACTGATTCATACTGTGACGTAGGTGATGCCAACTTATCAAAACAAAATAAACCCTTATACTTATAACTATTATAAAATGAAGTTTAAAAATACCATTCTAGACTTTAAAGAAAAAATACATAACTATATTAAACTTTTATCTGAATCATCTTCTGAAGTTTCAAAAAATGATAAACTCAACATATGGCAGAAGTCACTCCCGTGCTAACTCCAGCGGTGACACTAAGTTTATCTGATGCATTTTGTAGACTGAAACACAGAAGAAATGATCACTATCATTGTAGCTGTTAGCTGAATGTGTGCACTATTATATTAATAGTAGTGTTTTCACACTGAAGGCTCCTAGTTAAGACTTTTGAAATAGCAGTAACAAAATGAAAATTAGAATTAATTAAGCAGAAACGTAATTCAAAATTAGTAAATAAATGGCTTATGATTGCTTTTTTAAATAAAACCTTGACTTGAACTATAAATCTAAAAATTGTAGTGAGAGAAAAGTGATATTTAATTAGAACACTAAAATATGTTTTATTTAACAAAGAAATTTTCTAATGATTTTTTTTCATTTTAGTTCAAGCATCCTGCTTATATAGTCGTAAATATTTATTATAGTGGTTTCTAATTTGTCTTGTTAATATAATTCACAGAGATATGGGCTTTCTTCAGGCTATTTATAATGGAGGATAATATAACTCCAACTATTTCTAATTTCTAAAATATAAAGACAGATTTTTTTAGGCAATCCTTTTTCTTTTAAGTAATCCTCAGTCACTTAACTTTTATGGCTTTCTTCATTGTGTCCAGACTTTTATTTATAACTCACTTTTTAACTACACCACCCCCCCAAAATGCATTCTATATGTTTACCATTGTTTACTATGCTTGCATTTTTGATCTTTTAGTCAAAATTCTAGGATAATATGATTTATATCCTGGTAATGCGCAAATATCTTATACAGATCTGTTCAAAGGTGATCTGGTTTTACTGCATAGCTCTCATGGTTGCATTAGACCTTGACTATGCTTGCGTATGTGGGTGAGGAAGGGTAGGAGTCGGAAAAAGAGACAGTGGGTAAAAGTTCATGCAGAAGTGCAAATTTTTCATAAGTGGAAAGAATTAAAATGGTGAAAGTTCAGGAAACCATATGACAGATCCAATCCTATGCTTAAGCAATTGTTCCATAAGGGATACAGAAAGCCTGAGAGTTCCATACGTCAAAGGAATGCCACCCCACCTAAGTGTGCGCTGGAAGGGATCTGGTACCTGGGGGAGAGAAGTTCACCCAAAGGACTTTCATACAATCTCATTGTTCCATAGAAATCACTTGTGGATATGCAGCACAAGCCCTTGCTCTGAAAGGCACTGTTGCTTATTTAATTTGCTTTGCTTATCAGGGGCTTAACAAGGCTTCTATTCACAGGGAAGCTATATAGGTCCCGCCAGATATTCAAGCCAAACACAATGGTTCCATCAGGCAAAGAAGGAAGTGCAACTCTCATATGTCTTACTACTTTGAGTCTCAGAAGAATTGCTGAAACTCATTCAATAAATGCATGCAGAATCATTCCAAAAAATACTACATCTTCTAGGCTTTGGATTTCCAAAGACCAAGGTCTCCTAATAGGTCTTAATGTTAGCTTCTCATGGAATTTCTGCAAATGAAGTTTTTTTTTTTTTTTTCCAGCTGCACTTCTGTTATTGAAAATAACCTCATTTTCAATGAGATATCAGTGTATGTGCTTGTCAATTTGTGATATCAGTGCAAATTAAATGATCTTAAATACATGCCCTTAAAAGTCCGATGAAAATATTAAGTTCCAGTTGTTCACCTGCTTCTGCTTAATTTATTCTGGATTCTATTTTTTTTTAATAGAAAGTCAATAATCTGGAAAGGAAAAACTATATTCACCTGAGATTGTATCCGAAACCGTGGAGCATGATTAATCTTGTGTTTCAGAAGTGTGTCTATTTTCCTTCTTTCTTTCATTTCAAAGTAATTCTTTTTACCCTCTTCAAATACATGTATCAAGTGTTCATGCTATGTTAAAGTAATAAGAATGTTATTATAAAATAACAAGTAACAGATAAAATAATCAATAGCCTCAATTATATTTGAAAAAAATGTACATTTCAGCTACCAAAAAATTAATATTATAATGCTACCTATATCTCAGATTTACTTTGTTATTTCATTGTCATGTATATAAAGTATTTTAAAATCCCATCCATTTGAACTTCATATTCTCAGAGATACCTACAATTGTACAGTAAGCATGAGGTCTCTTATCCTTGCATGTGAACACTTTGTTCACTAACTATGCTGCATGGTTCGGTTGGCTCTTACATTCCCTCTCTATCACCCCTGCAAATACTGTGCTCAGTGCAAAGAATAACAGATCACACTTTTTCACTTATTAAATGTTTTAAAATCATTTGTCTAGGAAGGGGATTTATTTAACCAGGGAGATTATTACATTATTTAAAAATACTATAATCCAGTGTTTAATAGTGAAGATGCTGAGTGACTGGATCTCCTAAATTAGAATAGCTCTGTGTTTTTTGTGTGACATTGGAAATATTGCTTAACTTCTCTGTTTTAATTTACTCTTCGGTGACACTGAAATGCCAGCTAACTAATGTACCAGAGTAAGTTATCATTATGTTATCTGAGATAACATATTATGTTATCGAGATAATTTTATGGAATATCAGAAGAAAAAGTTAATGAATATTTGAAATAAGTTTAAATAACTTTTTGTTTATATCAGCTTAAATTAAATTCTAGAGGAGAATTTATTATTCATGTTAAGCAGAGCAGGGGAATGAAAAACCATGAGAAACCAAGACATCATTTTATTTTATTTTATTGGTATGGGACATTGAGCAAGAATTTTAAGTTTCTTAAATATCATTTTCCCTGGTGGTAAATTTGCAATGATTATATATTTCTGACTTTCTTCATAGATTAGATTAGGTCAATCATGGAAATAATGCATTTTAAAATCACTTTGAACTTTTATAGCACTATGCATGCTATCTGTTAATATATGTTGATAATACAATCACCCAGAGCAAGAAGTGTGGCACTTCCTTGATAAGCAACCCTCTTCAGGCTTAAGATGTTTACAAAAGTTGTCTAATTAAATCTCAATATTCTGTACCTTTAAAATTTTTCCTAAAGCATATGCATACAGTTTTAATGAATACTAAGTTGAGTTAGCATGATAGTCAAGCTTTCTTTCATGCTATATGTACGAAATTCATACTTTCCTTCTTCATAACTATAGTAATTAGCATATGTTATAATCATTGGTGTTTCAATTTTTAAGAAATTAGATATTTTAAACCTACAAATTATTAGTTAAAGATAGGATAAAATTATTCTGAGTTAAAAGCGATCAAAAGTTGATTTTATATCACAAGTCACATATTTGTATCATGTTCTAATTGGCTGCACTTAATGATTGAGTCAGTCATAAAAGGGTAGAAAGTCTGAATGCCAGATCTTACACTGGCCTTTGAGATTAACTACCAGATACAGTTTTCAATATCTGGATTTTTCTCCTAGGATGGGGTACAAAGAAGTGCTGATAAACACAAAGCAGGAAATGCCAATATCCTCTTGATAATCTTTATCAGTTGTTTTATAAACTCTTAATTCTCTTTAATATTATTTTACCGTTCTATTTGCTTATTTTGACTTTTTTACGTTGGTAGATTTAGAGATATGAGTTTTTTAGGTCGCATGGATGAATTGTATAGTGATGATGTCTGCATTTCTAGTTTAGCCATCACAGAACAGTGTACGTTGCAACTGATAGGTAGCATGTCTTCCCTAACGCAGCTACTACCTTCCCTTCTTCTAAGTCTCCAATGTCCATTGTACAACTCTACATGCTTCTGAATATCTGGAGAATAACTCCCACTTATATGTAAGAATATGCAGTTTTGGTTTCCCTTTACTGTGTTATCTCAACATAATGGACAGAGATTATTAGAATGGACCAAAAAAAAAAAAAAAAAAAAAAAAAAAAAGACTACAATATATATTGTTTACAAGATACCCACTTAAAATATAAAGACATATAGACTAAAACATAAAAAGATGGGAAAAGGTATAGGATGTTAACACTACTCAAAAGAAAGTCGGAGTGAATATTCAAAGCAAGAAAAGCTACTAGGGATAGAAACAGTTATCTCACAATGAGAAAGGTGTCTGCGCTGCAAGAAGATATAATCTTTGATGTATATGAGGCTAACCACAAAGCATTATAACATGTAAAGCAAAAACTAATAGAATGTCAGGGAGCAATAGATGAACTCATTATTATGGCTGGACTTTGTAACACTCCTCTCTCAGAAATGGACAGATTCAGTGGAGGAAAATGAGTAAGGCCTAGTTGAACCCAACAGTACTATCAATCATCATGTACAGACTAGTTTATTAAAAAACAATAGATTATCCATTCTATCAAGGGGCACATTCACAAATATAGTCCACATTCTTATACCACGCAACAGACTTTAGCAAATTTTAAAGAAAAAATATGCATTGTTCACAGACCTCAATGAAGTCAAACTAGAAATCAATATCAGAAAAATAGCTGAAAATACTTTGGAAATGAACAGTATTCTTCTCAATAACCTATGAGTCAAAAAATTACTCTCAGAAAACACAAATGCAACATAAAAATGCATGAGATGTAGTAAAAGTTGTATTTAAAGGGAAAATTGGAGCACTGAATGCATATAGTAAAAGAGAAGAGAGAGCTAAGATCAATAAACTAAGCCTTCCCTTTAGAAAAGTCTAAAATAGAGCAAATTAAATACAAAGTATCCAAAAGAAAAAAAATTGTTAAAATTAAAGCAGAAATCAATGAAAATTAAAAATTAGAAATCAATAGAGAAAATAAAACAAATAGCTTTTTTTTTTTCCTGAAAAGATCTAGAAAAGCTAAAAGGCTCTAGCTGGGCTAACTACGAAAAACAAAGGGAACATGAATCACGAATATCAGAAATGAAACTTGAGAGACGACTGAAGAACACTGTGGACAGTAAAAATATTATACAGGAATATTGTAAAGAACTCTGTCCAGAAATTTGATAACCTAGATAAAATAAACCAATTTCTTGAAAGAAACAATCTGCTGAAACTCACAAAAGAAGAAACAGATAATCTGAATGTGCCATATCCATTAAATAAATTGAATCAATAATTAACAACTTTCTAAAACAATGCGCCAGACCCAGAGAGCTTCACCAGTGAATTATATCAGTTTTTTACGATATGTCCAAGAAGCAGAGGGAACACTTTATAATGCATTTTATGAAGTTGGCCTTAACCTAATATTAAGACCAGAAAAAAAAAATTATAAGAAAAAAAAAGCTATAGTACAGTGCCTTTTATGAATATAGATATAAATCTGTGTAGCAACATATTTACTAACCAAAACTAATAACATATAAAAAGAATTATTAGCATGACAAAATTAGAGTTATCCCATATTTGGAAGATTGATTCAACATTTGACAATTAATTAATTGTATGTAATTCATCAAATTAGTAGACATAATTATAGAGGCAGAAAAACATTTTGACAAAATCTACCACCCATTCATGATAAAAACTAGAAACAGAGAAAAATTTCCTTAATTTGATGATGAAGAAGAAGGGTAAAAATAACTCTGGTAAAATCATACTTCATGAGGAGAATCTGGAAACATTTCTTGTAAGGTGGTCAAAAACAAGGCACAATTGTCCCCTCTCATCACAGCCTTGTAACATCACACCCAGAATCATAGCTTTGGTGATGACAAAAGCAAACCAAACAAAAACAAAAAACATAAAACAAAATAAAAATAAAGGTATACGTATTGGTAATGAAGAAAATAAGCTCTCATTCTTTATATGTAGAAAATCCAAAAGAGTTGACAAAGACAAATAATAAAACCTAATAAAAACCCTTGCGATTAGAGCAAGGTTGCAGGGAGAAAATACAGAAGTCAATTGCTTTTCTATATACCAGCAACGAAGAAGTGGAAGTGAAATTAAAACCTTGATAGCAGTCACATGATTAAAAGGAAAATAGATAGTTATAAATTAGTTATAAATCCAATGGAATATGTACAAATTCGACATGAAGAAAAGTACAAAGCTCTGACATTTTGTTTAAATTTTTTTTTTTGTTGCTCTGCAAGTCAGCTTGCCTGTTCAAACTATGATTTGTTGCATATTCTCTACTGAGAAAAATGAGCTGAACATAATATCAAATGGCACTTTTAAACTTTATAAAACGCACAGGTATTTTAAATAAAATACACAAGTTCCAATCACTAATAATAAAATGCTGAAATCAAGAAAGACATTCCAAAGAAATTAAAGTGTATTAACATCTTTTGTTTGACTATAATCCACTTACTTTGAGAGGTTCCAAAGAAGAATGAATTGAGCCTAATGTCTAAATTAGCATGATTAACGTAGCTTTTCATTAAATTCTGTTTGTCTTTTAAATAATTAAGCTGTATATTATATCAGATTTGACTGTAAACTGATTATGTAAATATGTTAAAACTATTTCTATGTCAATTTTAAAATAACTGTGATTATGTAAATATATTGAAACTATTTCTATGTCAGTTTTAAAATATCTTTGAAAGTCAAACAAATTTTGCAATAGTCAATATTAATAGTCATTACACCCTGGAAAAAGTGTGTGTATAAAATTATTAAGTCACAATGTGAATTAATATTTTTGTATATTTGACTTTTCATTTGCTGACACTTAATAAAACTGTTTTCATTGATGACGGTTCAAGTACAATGTGTCTTTTTAAATTTTTAATGCCTTTTTAATTCAAAATAACGTATCTTACCAATATACTTCAATTCAGTCATTTGTATTTTAGAAATATGGAATATTCATTGGTCTAAAATACTTAATAACTAATAAAACAAAAACAAGATTAAATGGAATTTCAAAGGACTCAAGAGTTTAATACATTTTCTTATACTGCAGATTTTTATACTTCAATAAAAAATTAGCTTGTTATGCTGCTAGTACCTTAATGTCCAAATAAGATAACTTTACAGTGCTCATTATTAAAGCATTGGACTAACGGCACCATGTTGCCACAAACTCTATTGTCAAGTGTCCAGCTTCTCATAGAGATTAATGATAATATTTTTTTCAAGTTCCATGAGCTGCTGCTCTTCCTAAGACTCTCCCCACCCTCATTCTGCATGTAAGTTTGGGCCAGTTGATTTATCCTTTTTTAATTTTTTTTTTTTATTAAATCATAAACACATAGATCATATATACATTAATGCATTTATGGGGTACAATGTGCTGATTTAATATAGAGTTGGGAACACTTACATCACACCAGTTAATATATACCCCATCTCATTTACTTATTGTATTAAGACATTTATACTCTATACCAATAGATCTGACATCTACCCTTCCATTATGCACCATTGGTGTCATCCCACCATTCATCCTTGACTCTCTGCAATCGATTTCTATAAATGATCTTAGCTACTGAGGATCCTCAGCACAGCAGTCAGCAACAGAGAACACATATTAGCAATAACCCATAGGTCAGTAATCATCTTCATAAATTCTTTTATGTTGAATATGAAAAATATGCTGCATAATACCAGTTTGTTTCCTGTTATCTGGACTATATTTTCAATATTTAATAAATTTTGTTAATGTAAACATTATTTAATTGTATGGAAAGTAACAATATAACAGATTCTGAAGACTAGTTAGACTTTCTTATTAAATATATAAACCTGAGAACCTTCAGAAGGACCCTGATTTTGTAATGTTTGTTTACTATGTTTAGTGTTTGTGACTGAGCTGTGAGTGGAGATTTTGGCATATACTAAAAATATATATATATATATATATATATATATATACATATATATATATGCATATTGGTTATACATACTGGAAGGAAACTTGCACCTCAACTACTATTACTCAAGTTTAAGTATTTAGTTTTGTAGTAAACTGAATAACACTGGATATTTTTTTTTCCATTCCTGAGATACTTTACTAGGAAGATTATTTTCCAGCTCCATCCATGTAAACATAAAAGAGGTAAAGTGTCCATCTTTTTTTAATGCTGCATAGTATTTCGTGGTATACATATGGCATAATTTATTAATCCATTCATGTGCCTATGGGCAACCAGGCTTCTTCCAAGATTTGGCAATTATGAATTGAGCTGCCATGAACAATCTGGTATAAATATCTTTGTTCCTAAGTGATTTTTGGTCTTTTGGATATACACCTAGTAGAGGAATTGAAGGATCAAACGGCAGCTCTATCAAGTATTGAACACAAATGTCTTAACACTGTTTAAGTAAATGAAGTGACAGCTATGTAATTAGTAGGATGCAAGCATTCCAATTTGTACAAATAATGAACACATTGAATCCCACAAAGGCATAAATGTATTCAAGATCTATGAATATATGACTTAATAAAAAAATTATAAAATGAAAAAAGAAAGAAAAGTAAGCATTTAGTTTGGAAAGTATAAAGTACAAATGCTGTCAGAGACATTTGAAATTGATAATCAACAAATAGAAAATAATATTGAGAATTTGTAATATTCAATGCATTTGAAATTAAGTTTAAACTAAATAGGCCATTTCATTAAATTAACTCATAAGGCATTATAGGTTCTTTAAAAAGATATAAATGCCATAATAAAATGCATATTGTGTGAGAATTGCCTTCCTTTGCTTAAAGAATAGGCGTTTTCATCACTGTTTTCCCAATAAGTCTCTTTTTAAAGTATATATTTTTTTAATTTTACTGTTAATCTCATTCAATGAAGAAAAATAATTTTAAAGAATTAATTGCTTCATTTGGCAATGTGTTGGGCCCCTAGTTATGCTTATTGTTTTAACATTTTTTTCTTTCACATCTTTCCATTGATGAAAATACACAAGTTCATAAAATATTTGCATTAACATAGTCACATGTCAGACCACAGCCTGGTTTGGTGACCAACATGTGTCTCCACTGTATTTTCTAAATTTTGATCATACTGTTCTACATATCTACCAATTTTATATATTTTTTTTCTATTTTAGACAGCAAACTCATTTTTCTCTACCTATCAAGCTATATTTATCTTTAGCATTTAGGGATTGAATAAATATGTATTCCTTGGTTTCTATTAATGGAACATGGTGCTAATATGGTGCCTCCCTGTCAGTCCAGTGAGAGAAAAGAGATAGGCATGAACTATTGGAAGGGTCAACATTTTGTTATTTCTCTAAAAAGTCATACTGATTATCACATATTTAAACAATCTTAAGAAGCTCTAAAGAAAATCTTCACATATCCTTTCAAGTACTCCATCATGTTATATATATACCCAAATATCTCTTTTCTTTGGGCCTAGATTAGTATACATAGTAAAAAATGCTGCCCAGGAAAGGTACATTTTAAGTGTTGGGAGTTAGGAAGAAGACATTACGCTATACACACAACAGTCTATCTAAAAGTTAAATGAGCATTTAGTCCCCACTGTGCTCCGTATACCATGTCAGGAATGTTTAATGATATGTGTGAATTACACAAATCTTTGCTCTTAAAGAATTCATTTATCATAAAGTGGTAAAACTGGAGTGGGGAAGCTTTACATGTTGGAAATCTGAATTAAATTACCTGTAATCAACTTAGGCCACATTAAAGAAACTTCAATTAAATATACTTAAAACTGTATATAACTTATAACTTTTTATTTAGTAAAAATATAACCTCCATATACTTAATAATTTCCAAAAATAGAAACTATTTGCTAATTTTAAAGTTAATATTTTACTGACTTTTTGTGTCCCCTTTCAGTTGGAAAGCAGTCGACTGCTCCGTTGCAGTACAGGGTCCGGGTTTCAGTTGATCCTCTAGAGGGGGCAGTCATTTGTAATCCTAAGGGTTTCCTCATTTGGGTGAGAAAGGACAATGCAGATTTTCAGCAATAGGTGTTTGAAACCCAAGAAAGCCTTTTTCAGGGATATTGATGAAGGCGTGGTTATTCTGCATTTTTCCATTTTCAGTTGAATCTTTTTTAACTTCAATGACTTGAAAATGTCATCTACTGAGAACTAAATTAAATCCATCTATAGGTCTTTAGGCACGTTGGTGATATCAACTAGGTGAGGCTGAAATGCTGATTTGAGTGTGATGTCATGATTCTCAAAATTAGGGCAACTTACATTGTATTCTTCAATTAATAGACCTGTAACAGCTGAGTAGCCTTCAAAGGGTTCACTTATATCATACTGCTCATCAATGACCTTTGCTAATTTTGGAAAATTTTTCATCCCAAATTTCCTTTTACAGAAGTGGTGTTTTGAAAAGAGATACTTGTTTTTCAAAATGCTTGGATTTTTTTTTTTTTTTTTTTTTTTTTGCTACATATCATTTTTAGACTTAGTTTTATCTTGCAACCTTGTAAAGAAATATTCAAGTCATTTTATTTTGCATAATAATTATACCATAAAAATGCTGCATTCCTTCAGAAATCATCTTTCAATAATTCACATTATTGATTCTGTTCCTCATAAAATACTTAACTACTTGCTCTTTCAGAGATAAAATTTTGGCTAGTATCTTTTTCCCCAAATAGCCAATGCACTTTAGAATCACATGGTAACTCCGCTTTGAAGACTTCATTGTTCAACTTCAGCATATTACAGACCTGGCTGTGTGATGTTTCATTTGCCTGAAAATAACTAATAATATTTTAAACTTGTTGCAAAATATCACTTAAAATAATTTTACCACTGAGAATTTGCTGAGGCAAGATAAAATAAAGAGAAATGATAGCATCTGGCTCTGTTATTAGTTTTTTTTTTTCGTTTGTTTGTTTGTTTGTTTTTATCTGTGCAATAAAACCTTAATGTTTTTCCATCATGGGAGGTACACCTGTATCCTCACTAAATTTCCCAAATTCAGTCCAATTTCACAGTGTTTGTCTTGAAAATTGTTGAAGGTATCTATTTTCCATGTTCTATTTGCAAAAGTATCTAAGTGAGCAACTATTCCTAGCAAAGAAAATCTTTTTACTGAATAAAGACCTTTGTTAGGATAGTAGTATCAGTTGATTCATCCAAAGTGATTGAATAATATAAATTTTTATGTTAAAATATTGATGAAGTCACTCTGTTCAGTGGAACCCGCTACCTATCAGTTACGGTTCTCCTTGAAAGAGGCAGTCACTTTGTACTTTAAAATGACAGCAATGTCTCAGGCTACAAAATCAACACCCACAAATCTGTAGCCTTTATATATACCAACAACAACCAAGCCGAGCAAACAGTCAAGGACTCTATTCCTTTCACAGTAGTGCCAAAGAAGATGAAATATTTGGGAGTATA